>WBZZ01003557.1:12500-37500 GCA_019918135.1 Paulinella micropora
TTGCCAACCGCCGTGCGGGGTAGCATTCGCAAATTTTGTTTTGGGTGTATTGCTAAATATGTTAACAAAACTTTGTTTAAGTTTGACATCGCAATTAAAAATATTGGGCCAGCAGGCGCCCGAAGCCATTGCGAATATGCTTAAGGTATCTCTAACGCCTTTGCAATAGCTTTCACCCCATCCGGTCCGATCTTATTGTCGTTCATGTTGAGCTTGTGGAGTGTCTTGTTCTCCTGCACATCATATTAGTTTGCTTTTTCATGCTACGCGCGACTGCGGGTAGCACAAATGGAAACCAAACGTTGTTTTGATGCAGGTGAAGAATATAAGTTCACCTAAAAAAACCACAAGCTTGCTTTCACATGCCACCGCGCGCGGTAGGTAGCACTAGAATCAAACATGGTTGTGGTAGGAAAACAAGGAGCGCAAGCTACAGCAGCAGCTGGATGTATCCTAGAACGGGATTGGTGCTGAATGCGCTGCTGCGATGCTAAAGGTTCCATCAAAGCAGTTCCGATCGCCTTCGTGCCTTCGTCGCGAAGTTCCGATCGCCTTCGTGCCTTCGTCGCGAATGTTGTTTTGATACAGATACAGCTCTTTCGGTATCTTGTTCACATCCGCGAATGAATTTGTTACTTGCTACCGCGCGCGGGTAGCAATATGTGAAACAATAATTTTTTCGTGTGACGTTCGACGGAAAGCAAGAGGCATTCATTGAACAATACGTGTGTGTATGTTGACACATACATTTTTCAGATTTTATCTTACTGAACTTCATATTGACCTTCAAGAATTCAGCCAACATAGCCGCTCTGCAGGGCCAAAACTTTTTAAATTTAGATTGGCTCTGTTGTCTTGTTGTCCCGCAGTGAATCAATCGGAATCCTACACATCTCCTTGGTGCGGGGATTTTGCTTGGCCACGGCCGCCAACGCCGAGCCGCTTTCCACACTCAAGTCGTTGCCTCGCAGATCCACTGACGTGATGCTTGGATGGTCCTGTAAATTAGTTCAACCAGAGCATCGAGCGCATATACATCCACGGCGACTGGATCCCTGTCGCGTCATTCCGTGACGGGAAGACAACATGGATGAATTTATCGGGCAAGCGCTACGATCAGCTGAGCGCTATTCGCGGAACAGCTGTGCTCACCTAACTTCACCACACATACAAACAACGTTGTGTCGTAGCAAGCCTCTTACAAACACAAACATGCATTTCCAGCTCATACATTGCGCAAGCAAGAGCGAAAGCAGTACAAATAAAGTTATACAACATCAGACAGTCATTACCCACCGTGAGTAAAGAAGCGATAATCGGTAGCAAACAAAAAAGCACAACTCTATATGTAGGTGAATCAGACTTTGACGAGCCTTTACTTATGGGATAACAAGATAGGCGCTGAAGGAGCGGCACACATAGCTACAGCAGTTAAGGTACCCGCAAGGCTTCTCCGATTGCCTGTGCACCTGCGACGCCTATTCCGTTGTTATAGAGGTCCAGGCTTGTCAACGTTTTGTTGACCTGTACAAGCGAAACAAGTATGCTATCAAATGCTACCGTGCGCAAGTAGCATCTCACCCTTCACATTTTTCATGGATGTGAGCAGGTGAATACAACTCTTACGAGTCTAAGGGTTGCAGCAGGCCTTTTGGCGAGCGATAAAGAGAAGATCGGAGTGGAAGGAGCCAAGGCGTTTGCTGATTCTCTCAAAGTCTTACCTGGATGGCTTCTGCGATATGTTTAGCACCTTGCGGACCGATTTTGTTAACTGAAATATCAAGACTTGAGAGCTTGCTGTTCTTGTTCTCCTGCATTGCACACAATCACATCTTTGGATGCTAACATACGTATACGTTATACGCATTCATGCATGCTCAGGCATAATTCAAAGGAAATATACATACCTACACATGTATACACAATACATACACATAATTGTATCACTTTAAAGCTAATCCTACCCGCGCGGTAGCAAAACAAAAAACACAACTCTATATGTAGGTGAATCAGACTTTGACGACCCTTAACTTGTAAGGAGCGGCGCATACAGCTGCAGCAGTTAAGGTACCCGCAAGGCTTCTCGAATTGCCTGTGCACCTGCGTCGCCTATTTTGTTGTTTTCGAGGTCCAGGCTTGTCAATGTTTTGTTGACCTGTACAAGCGAAACAAATATGCTATGAAATGCTACCGCGCTGCGGTAGCAAAGTGTATTTGGATGTATTTTGCCCAATAGGTTGAACGGCAAATATGTATGTCCTTTGTGTGGGTTTAGGTAGCGTTGCAAGTGTTGAAATTACGTGGCAAAAATATTGCCAAGAGGGCGCTGCTGCGATCGCCGATATGCTCAAGGTACCTCCAAGGCTTTTGCAGTGTGCCGTGCTCCTTCTGCACCAATCGAGTTGCTTGAAATGTCTAGCTTCTCCAGCTTGCACTCCTTGTTCTCCTGTACACACAAATACACTCTTCTTCAGTGCTACCGCAGCGCGGTAGCATGCAAGAATGTCAGCATTACACTGTGCGTGATATTAGGTGAACAGTAACTCTCCAGCTCTTCGTCCGTCCGCGTCTCCAATGTAGGCAACATCTCGCGCCTAGCTCCCAGGCGACGCTCTCTTGCCAATACCAAACCTTGTTGCTGTCAGCGGGCTGCTCGTCGCCGTAGGACAAAATATCTATTGTCATTATTGCGCGCTTCAGGCGGCTGGCGGCATGGAAAACCTTCTTCAACTTGCCAGCGTTGATAGTGCTGGTGAAGAGTTTGCGCTTGTAGTCGTCGCTACCCGTCCACATCTCTCGTAGTCGCTTGATAAGACGTGGACACTCTTCCTCCCCCATATGCATGCCGAGACAGGGTATGTGTTGTAATATAATGCATACATGCATATGCATATAATTGTAAGACTCTCTCTCTCTCTCTCTCTCTCTCTGGTTACCGTATTCGTCTACGATGCAAGGGTGTCCATCTATTGCGCAGAACTTACCCCCAGTGAAGCTCTTATACTTGCGGCAGCGGGCACTGCCACATCAGACCACACTTCCGCTGGCTGTATGTGTTGTAATATAATGCATGCATGCATATGCATATAATTGTAAGACTCTCTCTCTCTCTCTCTCTCTCTCTGGTTACCGTATTCGTCTACGATGCAAGGGTGTCCATCTATTGCGCAGAACTTACCCCCAGTGAAGCTCTTATACTTGCGGCAGCGGGCACTGCCACATCAGACCACACTTCCGCTGGCTGATGCCCCCTTGAGCTTCCAGCGCCCGGTTCAGGTCCTCCTGGTTTTCCGTTGCTGTTGCCACCTTTGCTTTGTCACTCGGACCTTGGTCCTGTAGGACTTCCTCGTGCACAGAACACAAAGAATTTGAAAGCGATGCAGCACTTCACCTGCCAGCAGAAGTGTGGTCTGCTATATGGTCAACCTGCTCTGCCTACTGTCCCCTTCGGTCTGCTGTTTCTCTCTCTTCAGCCTGCACTGCCTACTGCCCCCTTCGGTCTCCATCTCTCTCTCTCTCTCTCTCTCTCTCTTTCTCTCTTTCTCTCTTTCTCTCTTTCTCTCTCTCCAGAAATATTTCCAGTGGGTGGAAATATTTCCAGTGGGTGGAAATATTTCCAGTGGCTGGAAATATTTCCAGTGGCTGGAAACATTTCCAGTACTAGTGGCTGGAAATATTTCTAGTGGCTGGAAATATTTCCAGTGGCTGGAAATATTTCCAGTGGAAATATTTCCAGTGCCTGGAAATATTTGCAGCTTAACCCTAAGAGAGAGAAGAGAGAGAAGAGAGAGAGCGCGAGTGAAGGAGAAGGAGAAGGAGGAGAAGAAGGAGGGGGTTGAGGAGAAGAAGGAGGAGAAGGAGGAGAAGGAGAAAGAGAGAGCGAGAGAGAGCGAGAGAGAGCGAGAGAGAGCGAGAGAGAGAGAGAGAGAGAGAGAGAGAGAGAGAGAGAGAGAGAGAGAGAAGCAACCAAGCAACCAAGCAACCGACCGACCGACCGACCAGAGGGAGAGAGAGAGAGAGAAAGAGAGAGAGAGAAGCAACCAAGCAACCAAGCAACCAAGCAACCAAGCAACCAAGTAACCAAGCAACCAAGCAACAAAGCAAAAAAGCAACCAAGCAACCAAGCAACCAAGCAACCAACCGACCGACCGACCGACCGACCAGAGGGAGAGAGAGAGAGAGAGAGAGAGAGAGCTTACCGTTTTAACAACGTCTTAAACGCTCTTTCTCCGCGCTCGCTCGATTCCGCAGCCCAAAAAACAAAACGCCCGAGTAAAACGCCTGAAAAAAAACTTACAACAACAGCAGCAACAAGCCAACAAGTTGCACATAAGTGATGCAGGAGCAAATTGTTGAATGCATTCCAGTAGCAAAAGGAGATAAAGAGAAACCCACCTTCCATACTGCAAAATGGAGCTGTTGAGAATTTCGGGGTCGCAAATTTTGGGGTCGCTTGAAACTGAACCAAAAGCACATGGTCAAAAAGCCGGAACTTTGCACTTCCTGGTTTTTTTGAACAGTGCCATTTTTCTTCCCGATGCCACCGCCCACCTGAAAGATTTGTATTGCAGATTATGATAGCGCCTGGCCTGAAACGTCGAATGTAACTTTTCCCTGCCAGAACGGACTAGCCGTTTTTGCAGGGCAATTGCGCAAAGTTTCGCCGCCAGAATCCTGCCACCAGAAAAATGAGGTGCTTTTCACAGTGGTTGGAAATATTTCCAGTGGCTGGAAATTATTTTGTCTATTGTAAATATTTCCAAAATCTAGAAATATTTCCAGCGACAAGAAATAATTTTAGAAGCTGGAAATATTGCAAGCCACTGGAAATATTTCCAGAAACTGAAAATATTTTCTATACTTACTGCTACTGGAATATTTCCAGCAACTGCAAATATTTCCTCTGGCTAGAAATATTCCCAGTCGCTGGAAATATTTCCAGTGACTGGAATATTTCCAGCCACGGGAAATATTTCCATTGTCTCGAAATATTTCCAGCAGCTAGAAATATTTCCAAAAGTTGGAAATATTTCCAGTGACTGGAAATATTTTGTACCTTGGAAATATTTCCCAAATGTAGACATATTTCCAGCCACTGGAAATAATTGTAGAAGCTGGAAATAATATTCCAGTGACTGGAAATATTTTGTGCCTTGGAAACATTTTGAAAATGTAGACATATTTCCAGCCACTGGAAATAATTTTAGAAGCTGGAAATATTTCCAGCCACTGAAAATATTTCCAGAAACTGAAAATATTTTCTATACTTCCAGCTAGTGGAATATTTCCAGTAGCTGGAAATATGTCCAGTGGCTGGAAATATTTCCAGTGACAGGAAATATTTTGTACCTTGGAAATATTTCGAAAATGTAGACATATTTCCAGCCACTGGAAATAATTTTAGAATCTGGAAATATTTCTAGCCACTGGAAATATTTCCAGAAACTGAAAATATTTTCTATACTTCCAGCTACTGGAATATTTCCAGCCACTGCAAATATTTCCATTCACTGAAAATATTTCCAGTGTCTGGAAATATTTCCAGTAGATGGAAATATTTCCAGCAAAAAAACATTTCCCGCTATATGAAAAAAAACAAAAAAAAATTATTTCCAGTCACTGGAAATATTCTCAATACTAGAAAATATTTCCAGTAACTGGAAATATTATTTCCAGTGACCAGAAGTTTTTCTAGTGGCTGGAAATACTATTTCCAGTGTACAAAATAATTTCCAGTGTTCAAAAACATTCTAGCCACTGGCCCGGAAATTATTTTGCCCGGTATTTGTCCCCATAATGGAAGAAGAAGAAGAAGAAGAAGAAGAAGAAGAAGAAGAAGAAGAAGAAGAAGAAGAAGAAGAAGAAGAAGAAGAAGAAGAAGAAGAAGAAGAAGAAGATTTTTGATGGGGAATACCACGAGACTTTCAAGAACCGTCCCTCACCTGGACTATGGGATGCCCTGGGCAGGTTCCACAAGGACATCGCCCCCGTTTCCATCCACTGGGTGCGAGCTCATCAGGAGGACAACTTCATTTGGCAAGAAAGGCTAAGCGAGGTGGTTGACCGCCTGGCAAAATGGGCCGCCCAACGCAGGGTACACCCTGACGCGCGTCTAGAAGAATGACACCAACAACGCGACAACCCTGACCGTGATAGGAAGGGCAGGATCATCCCCATCGGACCCTTCGTGGAATCAGTGATCCCAGGAGACAGATTGGGTTTCTTCATCACAAGTTATGCGTGCCTTCCGCCACCCATGACAAGGGAACAAGCTCTCAAGGATGCCCGACGACCCTTCTCCCTCGATGAGTTGGAATGGGCTATCCAGGAAAAAAAGAGGCCATCTCCAGGTGAAGATGGCATCCCACCCGACGTCTTCAAACTCCTCCCACAAGAAGCCAAGGTGGCGCTAACAGCCTACTTCAGTCTCTGTTGGCGCGGCAGGAAGGTACCCACTGAGTGGAAACCTGGCCTGTTATGTCAAATTTGGAAAGGAAAAGGAACGGGAGCAGACGTCACAGATTGGAGGGGCATCACGGTGTCTAACGCCATCCTGAATCTTTATGAGAGACTAATCACCTACCGTGTTGAAACCTTCAAACTTCACACGGGATGTATCCGCAAGACATCAAAGGCAAACACACCTACGGTAAGTGGTACAGACGAATGGAACTTGGTCCTGAGACTGATGCTCGCCGACTTACGAGCAGCGCCCCTCCTCACGGGGAAGCCCAAGACTCTCATCCTCTTCACCACCGACATACGAAAAGCCTTTGATAGAGCTGAACTCACCTACATGTACATCTGTGAGGCATACTCTCACGTAGTGGCCTCGGAGGGAGAATTTCCGGAAATGTTCGGATACATTCGACACAGATTCAAGGACTCTTCGCTCCGAATAAAATCGCTGGATGCCAATGGCAAGACGACATTCCTTCCGGAGAGCATTGACCGAACCCGAGGTATCGCTCAGGGAGGATCACTCAGCCCGGGCACATATGGAGTCCTAGATGAATACCTGACTCGCATCTGCCCAGCCCAACAATTCCTCCCAGAAGGATATCGTTTTTATGACGGGGCGGGGCAGGATAGGACAGTCAACAACTCGGTTTACCCCCTGCGCACCCCCCTCACCGCTGACCATAAATTTGCGGATGACAATTGGGCAGCAATCGGAGGTGATGGTCTCCCCGAGAACTACCTAGCTAGGCGCAGAATGGGTTCACCCTCCTTTGGAATCAGCTACGGGCAGGACGACAGATCTGCGCTGCCAATAAATGCACAGTCATATGCCTAGTGGGCCAACCGGAGGGAGGGGTCAAAGCGGTCCCCATTACCATTTGCACCCCCGGCCCGAAATCCATCACAATAAGGAACCGTTCCGCCACTGAAGTCTTCCGATCGCTTGGCCTACACACGGATGGGACGACCGATGCACAGATCCAGCGAGACTACGTATACGCGCTCGCTAAATTCGTCTCCACCACACGAATGATCGTATTCGTCTCGCCAGCACGGCAGCGCATTGCCCTCAAGAACCTCCTCACGAGCCTTATGGACTTCTCCTTTGGTTGGACCACATGGAACCCCGAGGCCCTAGATGATTTAGACGTGGCTCTCCGAGACCATTTCAGAAATTGCTACAAGTTTCCCACCAGGAAATCCCAAATGCTGTACTGTATAGACCCACGGGACTATGCGGCGGAATGGGCCTACAGCCGTACACCTCCCGATATTACCTCCGCACCTTCACTGTCTTCATGAAATGCCTCCTTTCCTCGGACCACTACGTCCAATATGCGATGGAATCACACTTCCGGTTGGCCTGGGACACATACTTCCCCGGAGATCACATCATCTGTCCCCAACGACTTCCTCTTCCTAAACGCCGTCCCACACCCAGTCAGCACAAACGCAGGACATTTCGCGCGCGACCCTCCCCCGCGACGACCCCGCAGCAGAATTCACAGACCCCCCGGCCCCAGTTCATGTACCCCCCGGACCTGTGGAGACTACACTCCGTCATGCACGGAGTAATATATCCCACTAGCTGTATCATCAGAGAATTCTGGCCGCGATACCTTTTCTACACGACATGGCCCACCGAAGGACAACACACCCACACCAGATGACATCTCCCCTGTATGCCCTAAACTTCCAGAGCCACCGGATCAACCATTCATGGGGTGGCAGGGGCACCTTCACCTTATTAAGGAAGACGTTCGACAGACGCGACGGCCTCAGGGTCATTCCCTGGATCCGAGCTTGTAGAGCACTAGGAGTAGGTGTAAGCCTCCGCATCCCGTCGGGCCATATCGGCGACTCATCTTGGCCGGAAGGCCGACTCACGAGATCCGAAGCGGAAGCAAAAATGGCACGATGTCTCAACGACGATGATATACAACCCTCCTACTCGGAGTGGAACCCCCTGGAACTCCCGATCGTCCTGTCAGTCACCAACCTCATTACCAAGAAGACAGTGGCGCCAGACACAATCGACAACGTCATAAAGACGATAAAGACTAACCTGGCGTCGTACAACGTCTCGAAGCTCCGACAGCGAGTATCGGAGAACGCCTACAAGACGACTGTTGCCCCCAGGTTCGGGCTCACCTGGGGAATCCGATCAGAGATCCGAAAACCATTCCAAGCGATGATGAATGCGTTTCTGCAACCCCGAAGTGGTTACTCTGCCAGAGAGGCCGCTATCATCCTTAAATGCCAGCTTGAAGCCTGGAACACCCCCGCTAGACTGAGCGTGACCATTACCAAAGGATCCACATCACCCAAGTGCTCCTACGCCTGTGGAGTGACCGGAGACATCGGTCACTACCTTCTATCCAAATCGGAGCGCCACCCACAAACCCTAAAGGCGCTAGTCGACGTCAGACACTCAAAGTGTAGACAGTGGATTCGCCGGTGGATAGAAAGAGTTCTACTCATAGACGATGACACGGAAGGAGACAGTAAGCTAACGATCATCGGTGAGGAGGGAGCCTTACCAAGCCCACTAGCTGAGCCTCAGGACCTGAAGGACGACGGGACAGGTGTAGGCCCACTCGATGATGACAACCAAAGACTCCCTAGAGACCCCTCAACACCCGTCCATCTGGCCGCCCAGATCATGGCTGACCTAGCAGGGTCAGGGATTCCATATAAGATTGACCTCCTAGCAGCACGGGACTACAGGGCATCACATGTCTACCTACTGGACTGCACGTTTCGAAGGGACGAAGGATTGGTCAGAGAAGATGAAAACTACCTTACTGGAGTTATAGACGGGAAAGACAGGAAGAGAATCTGGGACCATAATGGACTACGAGTTAAACCTCCATACATCCCTAATGACCCCAACTCCGACAGAGGCGAAAACCCTCCGGTTACGTGGCCCTCCATCCCGTGGAAAGCTACCGGGCGTGGGGATATAACCCAAGAGCCATCTACGACCATAGATATGAACAACTACAAGACGCGATCCACCGGCAGCGGTTAGGGGGACGCAACATGTCTTCCAGCATCATTGTGATAGCCATGGGATCAAAAGGCTATATCTCAGAAACCTCATACAATGAACTCCGCTTTGTACTATCGAAAGCTGTCGTCCTCGACATCTTCCGCGGGATGACCAAGATCTGCCATGACACAATCCTCCAGGCTTGGAAATTCATCCACAGCGCAGACGCCACGAAGTAAACACGGACAAGACGCACCAGGATCGTCCCCACAGAGTCTACGACGGGACTGAGCCCGGCAGTCCCTCTGGAAACCCGAGGGGAGAGCATCAGCCAGGCAAGTCGAACAAGTCTGGGCAGGAAACGCCGCACTCCTAACGGTCTTGTGGGGGGTCGGGTGGACCAAGTCAAGGACAAGGGAGACCCTCTGGTCGAGACTGCCAGCCAGTGAGTCTTCCGACCCCCGTGACAGGCATCTCAGCCTGAGGATTCTTCCCCTGTCTTATGTCCTTCACCCAGGGCTCTACACTCTATACCAGGGACATTGCATCGTGCCAAGTTTGCACGGACACTTTCTTTTATATTCCCCCCGTCCCCCCTGACTCGAACCCTGTGTCCTCCTTTGATTCATTGAACATTACGTCCAAATGACGAAGCTAGCGGTGCTCCAAACACCCCACACTATTCTCCTCCTCTTCCCCGACCTCAAGGTCAAGGCACTCGACTCTCGTGCTAGATTTGAATTGTCTCCCTGACATCAAAGTCTATTATCATTCTTCAAATTTTTTCAAAACTAGCTACATCTCCACTTTCAGGAGTCCGGCCTATTCTTATCCCACTCTCGTCGTGCCACCAGCACGAACTTTTCACCGGGCTCCCCCCCCCCCCCTTCGACACCCGGTACTGTTACCGGATCCTTCGGCTCTTGGCCACCCTTCAGCACCCAGTACAGATACCTGATCCTCCGGGCATTCAACCTCTTTTCAGCCTGCGACGCCGATGATTTCCTTCTCATCATTATACGCAAGCACTGTTTTGGTAGAATACTTGTCACTCAATCATAGAGCCGAGTGGGAAGAGGAAGAGATAAAAATTTAATAGAAGATGTATAATATCATAGTGTGACTAGTTCGTCTCAGTAATTTCGTAAGTTTGAAAAATCCTGACAGCGAGCGTAGCCTGAGGGGACTTGCGGCCTGCCTGATGATGAACATAGAATTACATATGACTCACTAATATGAAGTAACAGCTATGGGTAACGGCTCCGACTATGGGAAATCGGGGAAATGGCAAGTATTTCATTCAGGTCATGAGGTAACGGTCATTGGTAACGGTTTCGATTGGCGTTGTAATGTACTATTAATACCCGTTACTCCACCTAGTCAATTTACCGGTAATTTGGATAGTCTTAGTCATAGGCAAGTTCATAGGCCGGACAGTTATTAATACCTTTATTACTGACAAGGACACTTTCTAGAGTATTCGCGAATCATAGTCTGGAATGCCTAGAATCAAATGAGTATTACCATTCTGTTAAGGTCACCACATTTTGTGTGACCCAAAGTCATTAAAAGTCTTTTCTTTGGTTATTCTTTACCCTTAGCGGGGTAGCTTCCCTAAACTCTGCGTTTGAGTGATAGATTACTTTGGTTATGAGCCTTGTCAAGGAGGCAAGCGTGCCAAAGCACGTATTGAGTCAAGTGCCCATATTCGAGGGCAACGACCAAAGCTTTTGGCCTTGGTCAAGCAAGTTTCAGAAGCACATGCAGGGGATATCTGTCCACGTGGCAGAGATGGTATCTGTGGCATTAGCCGACCCAGCTAAAGCCAAAAGGGATTTTCCTTACGACGAAGCAAGGGCTAAGACGGCAGAAGACTTAGAAGAGCCCGACACGCCCATAAGTGATAGTGAGGAAGATGAAGAGTCAGACACCTTTCAGAGAGGAAGACAGAGACCCCAGACAAAGAAAGAAGATATCAAACAGCCAGAAGGTTGGGATAAAATGACAGCAGAACAAAAGAGAGAGGGGAAAGAGAAAGAAGCAAGGAAAAAGAAAAGACAAAGTATGAAACAACACACAAGAAGAAAGACAGCTATCCGCAAAGAGAAGAAATATTATGAAAGGATGAAAACTTTGCAGTTATGTCTGCCTGTGGCTTTTTCCAAAGACAATGTATCTAATTTCCTGCGAACACAGAAGACGAAAGGACCCATTGAAGAGTTGATAGTAGTAAGACATCAATGGGGAGGCATTTCCGGAGCAGGTAGGTACATGTTAGAGGAAGAGTTTGAGAGAACGAGACCAAGGGCAGGTCAGAGGTATGTAGACTGGCTAAATGAATTTCTCGCAAAGAAAATCCAGCTTGAAAGTTTACGTGGGGCGCCATTTTCCGATGAGGAAGCAAAGAGAAAGCTATTTAAGAAATTGCGCTACCATCCAGCTTTCGGGGATAAATTTCAGGTGGACCACTATGATCTCCCGGCCAGACTAAGACCAAATTTCTCGGAACTATGCGAAGCACATAGGGAAAGATGGTTAATGTGGGAAGAAAAAGAAAGACGTAACAATTTCCGTGAGAGAAAAACTCAAATTCGCAAAGACAACAACAAGACATCTCGGGATGGCAAGCAGCGGCAAGAGACCAATCTCCTGATGGATAATAAAGGGAAAAGGGGAGACAATAAACCGGGACCAAAGACAGCTCCAAACTGGACGCTCAAAGTCACGTGTTTCGGATGTGATGCCAAAGGCCATACCATGAGATATTGTCCGGTGATTTCGGAAAAGTTCCGCAAAGAAGGAAAATTTAAACGGAATCAAACGGAAGACAAAGGCACGGAACAAGAAAAGAACGAACAAAAGAACAATTACAAAAACAAAAAGAAACCCTTTCATAAGAAAAAGAAAGCACTCACTTTGATAACAACCGGCAACGACAAAAACGAAGACGAACAAAGTGACTCTGATACAAACGTTGCTTTAATCCATATGGGGAACACTTATGATAAGAGCGATGATGATGAGGAAGAAAGAGAAAGAGATGACGAGCAACCAAGCTCACCTCATCACAAATCTACAAGTCCCCAAGCCCTTTTGAACGATACAAAGACTACACCTAGGGTAGGGAATAGACATAGTGAGAGTGGAGAAGGACGGGAAGTGCGGTTAGTATCGGCCACCCTACGAGGTCCCTCCTCACTACGGGGAGAAGGCAAGGAAGAGCGGTTAGTATCCGCCACCCCACGATGTTCCCCAGTCACCCCTAACCCTAACGAAACTCCTTTGAGGCTTGAGAGTTCTTACGGAGTCACGCCTGACACAAAATGTGCCGGAATAAACAGACGCAAAAAACCGTGTAATGTTTCCGTTGAAAAATCAAAAGGAAAAGGAATATACGCAAATCACGCGAAACGATTATCTTATGCGAGGTACTGCGGATATCACGCCACACAAGACCCAGATTATCCGGAGTTGGATTTGTCGGTAAGTCCCGTGTTGCGTCCCCCCAAATCTCCTTACTACCCAGACGAACGAGGTCTTAAAGCTGCGGCATTGGAAAAGTCTCATAAAATTACGCAAAGACTCGTTTTCGGGGAATTTGAAACTTTACGTGACACCAAAATTTCCACAAGTCCACAAGTCTCGCAAAATATTCCGCAACAACCACGCAAACATAATCCATTTTCTAGTCAGCGGACCGGCCAGAGCAGAGAAGGGAGAGAAGAGAGTGGAGTGGATGAGGGAGAGCAACGACTTGGGCCCACTTCTGTCAACAAGTTTGGCAACCAAATAGGTCCCACCTCACAACAACTCCAAATCTCTAGTTCTAGACCAATCACAGCACTCCCACCAACACAGACAACAAACACGCAACCCATCAACCCTCCCGTCATAACCTTCAAAGATATAAATGAAATAGCTAAAACGTTGATGAACGAGTGCGTGAGGGGAATGAATGGAGAAGTGATGCGTGTCGTGAGTGGCGAGCTAGAGAGAGATGACTTTTTGACTGACATAGTAAGAGCAATAGAAGGAGTGTACTTGGAGAGAGCAGTCAGACAGAGTCCCATCACTACACCTCCACAACTCACAGAAGAGGGACAAGGTGAGGGTAGAGGAGTCTCTGAGGGTGAACTAGAAACAGAGACAGAGACAGAAGGAGAGACAGAGCATGTACTGATACATGTGAGAAAAAGAGTGATGAAAAAGAGAGACATGACAGTACAGGATAGTGGAGCAAGCACAGACATATCATGCAGGGAAGACAGATTGACGGATGTCGATGAGATAGACCCGGTAGAACTACTGACAGGTAATGGAGAAAGGGAGTTGAGTAAGTCAGGAAGAGCTAGGCTGATTGTGATAGATGGGAAAGGAAGGCCTAGAGCAGTAGAAAAGAAAATGTTACTCGACACTACCTTACCAGTTAGCATAGTCTCTACAGGACAGATGGACCACAGACACAACAGATCAGTCATCCACCAAAACGGACAGTTAGTAATACTCAAACACCCCATCCACATTAACGAGAGTGACATATTAGTAAGGGGAAGATTAACTAAGAGTATGATATATAAGATGGGATGACGAATATGATGAACCATTGAAAGTCAACGAAAGATATGATCCTTTCGCAACAAGGGGGTAGAAGGGGAGGGAAGCCCCACAAATGAGAACAAAAACGAGACAAGTAAGCATGAAGTAAATAAGAAAGAGAAAGAATTACACGTAGATATAGTATTATATGAAGCTTACCCCAGAAAGTCAGACAAACCTAGAAAGATAGGAATCAAGCTTTTTCACTATGCCTGTGGGCATTATGGGTTAACAAAGATGCGCCTATTGGCAAAATTTTTGAACATTAAGTTAGTTGGTGACGAGAGCGATGTGAGATTTTGCGAATCTTGCATGATAGGAAAGTCTAAACGATTGCCACGTTTTGCAGTTAATACAATAGAAAGAGCCCAAAAGCCAGATATAATTCTACACATAGACACATCAGGACCGTGGGCAACTAGATCAATAGGTGGTAAACGGTATAAATTTTCGGTCACCGACGACTACTCACTGTTCATTCTTGACTTTTATTAAGCCCATAAGAATGAGTTTGTAGATTGCTTAAAACAAGCTGTAGCCTTTTATGAGAGACAGACAGGAAACAAAGTAAAGAAAATTCGCGCAGATCAAGAATTCCATATTCCGGAGGAAGTCATTAAGTGGTGGAAAAATATTCGCTTTATTTGGAAAACCTCCGCGACAAACGATAAAGACGGGAATCCTATTGCGGAAAAAGTGAATGATATTACGGCGGGGCCTGCACGAGCAATGAGATATCACGCTAAATTACCGCCGCAATTCTGGGCAGAATTAGAACATGCAGCAATAACCATTCACAACATACTACCGGCAATTCACGGGGAACGCAAAGGAATTTCGCTTTATGAGCAGCTGTTAGGTAGAAAACCAACACTCTTTCATTTAAAACCAATAGGATGTATGGGTGTGTTACATATACCTAAGACTAAAGTGCGGACGGGAGAGTACAGAGGGAAAAAGGTGATGCTAGTAGGATATGATCTATTTCGGGAACTATACCGCGTATGGGATGGTAAGAAGATAATTTCCGGAGTGAGAGATGTGAGATTTAATATTCACAAAATCGGTAAACAAGCTCATCCTCCTAAACTAGTGTCGTGGGATAATGATGACTCTGAGGGGGAGAATGAGAATGAGAGCGAGCAACCACACACATCTCCACAAGCGTCACCACCCCAATCACCACCCCAATCACCACCCCAATCACCACCTCAATCACCTAAGTCACCGCACAACGTCAACAACGACCACCCAACAACACACTTTGATGAAGTTGAGGGGGAGACAGATAATGTTGATATCGATGCGAATGAGAATGAGCATGAAAATGAGCATGTGGAGAAGAATACATTGGATCACAAACATACACGCCTACACACAAGTCCAGAGCCACATTATCCACAACAATTACCCCCAGAGCACAAGATCAAGCCACAAGAGCATACAAATGAACAAGATCCACTAAAAATACATGAAAGAAGAGCATACGAAGAAAAATCACCACCATCTAAGGGATTAACGTGGGAGCAGAGTCAGAGAGTAACGGAGAGTAACATAATCCCCGGTAAAAGGCAGCGCAAGGCAGTAGAGAGATTTACCCCTAGCAACGAGCCCAAGAGAGAAAAGAGAGAGGCTCAAGAGCTAATAGGTAAGGTAGTAAGAGTGCCCGCGCGTGCATGGATGGATGGGCGAAGAAAAAGTACGGTGAGGGATGGGAGAGCATAGTACGAGTAGGGGTAGTCAGCAGAGTGAGTGACCCCAGAGATAGACTCGTAGTAAGAGACAGACCTCAGCCCACCCACATAGTTAAGTTTGAGGACGAAGAAGAACGGATGTTGAATTCGGAAATCCTCAAATACTCCGTGAAAGATCCCGAATACCCGTTACAAAGTCCCGCTAATATGTTTTTATGCGATGACCGTATGGTGACAGATGAGATTCGTGATTTTTATTTGTATGTAGATATCAGAGTACCCAAAGATGTCATAGAGGAAGGTTTGACAGCTAAAGATGTTTTAGAGGGTATGAAAACAGAGCTAAAAGCTCTTCAATCCTTTAACACATACACATGGGTACCCCATAAGGAGGCAAGCAAGGCAGGAGTTAGTAAGATAGTTAGATTGACATGGGTTCACAAAATAAAGTTAGATGAGAACGGGAAAAGTTCATAAAGTCTCGTTTAGCTTTACGGGGAGATATGTTAGAACCCGGTGTTAGCTATAACCCAGATCAGCTCTTTGTTCCTTGCGCCGCGCACCATTCACTTTTATTTCTCGCCAAACTAGCTGCCTGGCACAAACACAAACTATACGGCATAGATTTTAAAAATGCATACCTAAATGCTCGTATGAATGACCCTGTTTATGCATATGCGCCAGAGAGTGTAGACAGAGAAGGGCATGAGGGGATGATATGGCGTATAGATGGTGCTTTATATGGTGCACCACAGGCAGGAAGAAGATGGTATGAGATGTTAGCACCCAAGTTAGAGGAGCTAGGTTTTAGGTTGCTAGATTCAGACTTATGTATGTTTGTAGAAAATGATAAAGCTTTGAGAGAGGCGATAGTAGGGGTATTTCATGTTGATGACTTGTTGTTCACCGCACCAAACAAACAAGCATATGAGCGTTTTGCGTCCGCATTAGAAAAACATTTCCCGCTCAAAAGACTCGGTATTGCCCGTGAATTCAAAGGAATAGAGATAGAGCAATCGAACGGGAAAATAATTTTGCATCAGCGAAAATATCAGCAGCAGATACTAAAAGAGGTAGGCTACGATTCTGCTAAACCCGTTAGTACCACAGCGCAAGAACATTTCACGGAACCGATGTCGGAATCAGCTAGCTTGCGAAAATTTTCAATTCC
This sequence comes from Paulinella micropora, assembly GCA_019918135.1. Classification (NCBI taxonomy): domain Eukaryota; phylum Cercozoa; class Imbricatea; order Euglyphida; family Paulinellidae; genus Paulinella; species Paulinella micropora. Next base: position 29,416 of record WBZZ01003557.1, read on the forward strand.
TAGTCTAGTTGGTCGTTTGCTATTTCTCGCAAAGATGACAAGACCCGATATAGAACAAGCACTAAATTCGGCAAGTGTCATGCAAACTATCGATAAGAGAATAACTTATGCGATGTCAGGCAGAATCTTTCGTTATTTAGTTAACTCTTATCGAGGTTTAGCTTACCATGAGCCTAAGTCAGAGCAAGAAGGGCAAACCTATCCAAAACTGCCCGACGCGGCTCACAAAGTTTGTAAAAAAACAGGGAAGTCCCGCACTGGATTCGTGATCCTATGGGGCAGCGATCCAGTTGCATGGTTATCAAAGCGACAGAGTCGCATCGCCCTGAGTTCCAATGATGCTGAAATATTTGCAGCAACTGAGTGCATTAGAGAGGGACTTGCACTAAAACACATTACACAAGAACTAAACATAGCCCAAAAGAGCCCGATAGAATTATTCGAGGATAACTCTCAAACAGTCTTAGCGGCAGAGAGGGGTATGTCAGGTAATAGAACTAAACACTTACCTTTAGAATTACACTTTATGCACCACCTACAGAGAGACGGTGAGATTAAGTTTGTAAAAGTAGGTACGAAGAAGCAGATAGGTGATGTAATGACAAAATATTTACCGAAAGAACAATTCGAGTATTTACTTAACAAATTTACGGTAAAGCTCACGTAATTTCGGGATTTGCGTGTCCACTCACCTGTATTTGCTTTGAGTGGTTTGTGCAGTTTGTTGCTTGTTGCAGCAGCTTTGTTTTGCGCAGGGGTCAAGAGCCGTCGAGCCGAGGCTGGGTAGCCGACTGCCACGCGAGGCCGGCAGCCGCGAGGCTTTCCCTGGCTAACTTAGCAATTTAAATTCTTTCTATCATTCTTTCTGTCCTAGAATAGGAAATCTAAATTTTTTTTAAATTTTGCTACCCTCTACGGGAAGCGCTTGCAAATTTTTGAACACATACATACTTCATACATGTTACTGCATGACTACACATATATACATACATAGAGGATGTGATGTAAATGGGAGTTGATATTTAACCTTCGGGTAACCCATAACTGATCCTCAACACTATTTTTTCATATTTATATACTAATATAGCCTATGACTTGCGACTAAGGGGGAGCGTTGTAATGTACTATTAATACCCGTTACTCCACCTAGTCAATTTATCTGTAATTTGGATAGTCTTAGTCATAGGCAAGTTCATAGGCCGGACAGTTATTAATACCTTTATTACTGACAAGGACACTTTCTAGAGTATTCGCGAATCATAGTCTGGAATGCCTAGAATCAAATGAGTATTACCATTCTGTTAAGGTCACCACATTGTCGGCCGGCCCGTACATTACATAGTGGCATCAAGTGTTGTCCGGCTTGTCGTTATTTGACTCTTATGCTTGGTCTGCCCCTCTCCAGTTGAGGTACGACTAAGTGTCAGAGTAGCTGTTCCGGTTACAACATTTTGTATGACCCAAAGTCATTAAAAGTCTTTTCTTCTGTTATTCTTTACCCTTAGCGGGGTAGCTTCCCTAAACTCTGCGTTTGAGTGATAGATTACTTTGATTGGGGATAGGGAAGTCGCGGCGAGATGGCTCCTAATCACAGTGATAGTAATATGGCGGCGTAGGAGTGTAATAATGGGCAACTGCTTTATTCAGGCTTGCGGGACTTATTATTCGAAACCACTTAACACTTCATGGTATTAATAACAGGTACCTGTACTTTTGCCCGCCGGGCGACGGGTGGGGGCGGGTCGAAGTGTTGGCGAATGGCTCAACTTGAACTTGAGTTAGACGGTACTCAAAATCTTACGCGGTGTATTAGTTAGTAGGTCACAGTGTTGGCGAATGGCCTAGTGAAGTGTGACTTGAAATATTCAGAGCCAATGTTTAATTCATTAATAGTGTGACGAGTACTGCGACGACCGTCACTCAGATTCGTATTTGCATTCTATCCCGAGGTTGGTCCGCGGCGGCCGCGGGTGTAAGTTCGACTTCTCGCGCGCTCGGGGGGGGGGGGGGGGGGGGGGGGGGGAGAAGGAATTATGCCGGCCCACCCGGTATATAATAGCATTACTTCCCGTTCCGGTTTGTCGCTTATCCTTGGTCTGGAGGCTACGGAGTCCCTACTTTAGGTATTCCTCAGTCTTCATATCATTAGGACAGTTATCGGTTATTAAGTATCGTACTATTGTAACAATCATTCCGCCTTATTATTTATTATTAAGTTACTTTGACTATTCTACGAGAACGCATGGTCCAGGTCCATGAGACGATGTTTGAGAATTCTGAATCACCTAGTGGCTATTAGAACCCGACAAGCAGCTCGAAAAGCTCAGACGAGCTCTCGGTGTAGATTATTATACTAAGGTTATCGCGGCTCGATGGCTGACGTTGTAACGGGTACAGTGACTGCAACGGCCAATCAGGGGTCTCATTACAATGTGCAATGTTACAACGGCTCAGAATCATTACTAATAGGACTTACAGCGGTCCTTACTCACTGTATATTCATATATGAATATATTAATACTAGTAAAAACGAGTGCTCCGATCTTCGTCGCACTTTTGACAACCAGACATACCAAACCGAAGAAAAGACAGAATAAAATAAACAAAGAAAAAATAATAAAAATAAAAAAGAAGAAATTTTGAAAGGAAAAAGCTTTCCAAAACTGCCTGGTTCATGATTGTCGAGCTTCAAAATACAAAAAAAAAAAAAAAAAAAAAAAAAAAAAAAAAAAAAAAAAAAAAAAAAGAAGAAGAAAAGAAAAGATTAAACGGAGGGATGAAGTGTGGTCACCAGGTGCTCTAAGACACGCCAGAAGCGGCCGACAGTGTGGGGATGTCAAAATACAGCACAGGGATGCGGACCTCGCCGCGGATGACGGGCGGAATGGCGGACGATGCAACGTTTTGCAGCACGGAGGGAGGATTATCCGAGGAGGAGGAGGAGGTGGTGGAGGAGGAGGAGGAAGAGGAGGAGGAATCTAGATGGTTGCTGGCCTCGAGGTCACTGTCGTGGCCGGGTTGGCCATGACTTGTGGAGCCAGGGCCAGGTGGCGACAGACTGCGGCCATGGCTAGGGTCACGCGTGTGTGCTTCCCTGCTCAGCCCAGCAGAGGCGGTGTGCGCTCGCTCGCGCTTCTTCGCGTCGAGATGTAGCCCCGCATCTGAGCTAGACCGGCGGCGACCACCTGCGCCAAGGAATATGGTAGGGAGGTAGGAAGGTAGGTAGGTAGGTAGGTGGGTAGGTAGGTAGGTAGGTAGGTAGGTAGGTAGGTAGATAGGTAGGTAGGTAGGTAGATAGATAGATAGATAGATAGATAGATAGATAGATAGATAGATAGATAGATAGATAGATAGATAGATAGATATAGATGAGATATCGACTAATGTCAGAAAAAAGGAGCTTCTGATTTCGTCAACCAAGGAAGTCTGTGGGTAAAGTATTAACCCGATGCCCAGCTAAGCCGTGATGTTTGCACGGAAGGGACTGATACAGGCGATACCAAACCTCCCTAGTACCAGGCGGGGCCAGGGCTCGTTCCATAAGCGCCCCTTGCAGAACGAGCTCCCACCTCCATTACAGAGGACCCAGTAAGCAGATGGAGTTTCGAGACTGTCGACAGTCTAGTATAAACCGACAGAACACTGTGGGTTTTATTCCGGGCTCAACAAGCGAGAAAGGGCACCCTGAGGGAACAGGATTGTGCTTCCCGTCGCTATTTCGGCATGTGACTTATAGGCGTATGGCTAGGCACACATAAGGCACCCACACCATCTTGTGTGTACGTACTTCTTTCCTCACTTACTAACGTACGTTCATAGCGTATGTGCATGATGAAAGAAAGAAAAGAAGGACAAAGAAACAAAGAAAGAAAGCAAATCAAGAAAGAAAGAAAAAAAAAAAAAAAAAAAAAAAAAAAAAAAAAAAAAAAAAAGGAAAAAGAAAAAAGAAGAAAGACAAAAAAAAAAAAAAAAAGAAAGAAAAGAAAGGATAACTGTTTACGTGTGATGATAGGTTGGCTGAGTTGCACCTGGTGTACACTAAGTCCTACTTTCTGTCTACTCACGTACTTACTTACTTACTTACTTACTTATTGAATTGCTTAATAGCTTGTCACTAACTCACGTGCTTGTATTGCATCGTATTGTATTGTATTGTATTGTATTGTATTGTATTGCATTGCATTGCATTGCATTACATTACATTGCATTGTATTGCATTGTGTTGTCTTCTAGTCTATTGTATTGCATTGTATTGTACTATATTATATTGTATTGTATTGCATAGTATTGCCTTGTATTGTATTGTCCTTGCTTACGTGTGACGCTGGATAAATAATAAATAATAAATAATAAATAATAAATAATGAATAATGATGAAGTGCTGATCGTGTAATTGTGACAGGTACACCACACGCACGCTATCGTTAGTGTGGATAGTTGGATACATAAATAATAAATAATAAATAATAAATAATAAATAATTGATGTATGGTTAATTGATCTCCACATTGTACACACTATGTCTCGATTGTATTGTATTGTATTGTATTGCATTGCATTGTATTGTATTGCATTGCATTGCATTGCATTGTATTGTATTGTATTGTATTGTATTGTATTGTAATGTATTGTAATGTATTGTATTGCATTGCATTGCATTGTATTGTATTGTATTGCATTGCATTGCATTGTATTGTATTGTATTGTATTGTATTGTGTTGTGTTGTGTTGTGTTGTTTTGTGTTGTATTGCATTGCATTGTATTGTATTGTATTGTATTGTATTGTATTGTATTGTACTGTATTGTATTGTATTGTATTGTATTGTATTGCATTGTACTGTATTGTATTGCATTGTATTGCATTGCATTGTATTGCATTGTATTGTATTGTATTGTATTGTATTGTATTGTACTGTATTTGTACTGTATTGTATTGTATTGTATTGTATTGCATTGCATTGCGTTGCGTTGCGTTGCATAGCATTGCATTGCATTGTATTGTATTGTATTGTATTGTATTGTATTGTATTGTGTTGTGTTGTGTTGTGTTATATTGTACTGTATTGTATTGTATTGTATTGTATTGTATTGTATTGTATTGTATTGTATTGCATTGCATGGCATGGCATTGCATTGTCTTGTATTGTATTGTGTTGTTTTGTGTTGTGTGGTGTTGTGTTGTAGTGTATTGTGTTGTACTGTATTGCATGGTATTGCATTGTATTGTATTGTATTGTAATGTAATGTATTATATTGTATTGTATTGTATTGTATTGCATTGCATTGTATTGTATTGTATTGTATTGTATTGTATTGTATTATATTGTGTTGTATTGTGTTGTATTGTGTTGTGTTGTATTGTATTGTATTGTATTGTATTGTATTGTATTATCCTGTATTATCTTGTATTGTATTGCATTGTATTGCATTCTATTGCATGGCACTAAATGACATCGCATTTCATTGCACTTTATTGTCTTGTCTTGTCTTGTATTGCTTACGTGTTTTTGGTTGATTGATTTCCAGATTATGTATACTGTGTCGTCGTCTTGTACGAATGCCATGCAATAGAATGCAATACAATACAATACAATGCAATACAATACAAGATAATACAAGATAATACAATATAATACAATACAATACAATACAAACAGTACAATACAATACAATACAGTACAATACAATACAATACAATACAATACAGTACATTACAATACAATACAATACAATACAATACAGTACCAATACAATACAATATAATGTATTGCTTACGGCTAACGTCTGGTTGATTGATGTCCAGATTGTGTATACTGTGTCGTCTTCTAGTACGCCTTCGCTTTCGCTCTTGTCGCAGAATCTACACGCATGCATGTATGTATGTATGTATGTATGTATGTTTATGCCTTCGCTTTCGCTCTTGTCGCAGAATCTACATGTATGCATGTATGTATGTATGTAAGTATGTATGTATGTATGTATGTATGTTTATGCCTTCGCTTTCGCTCTTGTCGCAGAATCTACATGTATGTATGTATGTATGTATGTATACTGTGTCGTCGTCTTGTACGCCTACATGTATGCATGTATGTATGTATGTATGTATGTATGTATGTTTATGTATGTATGTATGCATGTATGTATGTATCTATGTTTATGTATGTATGTATGCTTGTACGCCTTCGCTTTCGCTCTTGTCGCAGAATCTACATGTATGTATGTATGTATGTATGTATGTATGTTATGTATGTATGTTTATGTATGTATGTTTATGTATGTATGTGTATGTATGTATGTATGTATGTATGCCTTCGCTTTCGCTCTTGTCGCAGAATCTACATTATGTATGTATGTATGTATGTATGTATGTATGTATGTATGTATGTATGTATGTTTATGTATGTATGTATGTTTATGTATGTATGTCTGTATGTATGTATGTATGTATGTATGTTTATGTATGTATGTATGTATGTATGTATGTATGTATGTATGTATGTTTATGTATGTATGTATGTATGTATGTATGTTTATGTATGTATGTATTTATGTATGTATGTATGTATGTATGTATGTTTATGTATGTATGTATGTATGTATGTATGTATGTATGTGTGTGTGTGTATGTATGTATGTATGTGTGTATGTATGTATGTTTATGTATGTATGTATGTATGTATGTATGTATGTATGTATGTATGTATGTATGTATATATATATATATATTATATATATACATATGTGTGTGTGTGTGTGTATGTATGTATGTATGTATGTATGTATGTAGTATGTATGTATGTATGTATGTATGTATGTATGTAGATGCATCATCTGCCAACAAGAACAACTAGATAGACAGACAGACAGACAGACAGACAGATAGATAGATAGATAGATAGATAGACAGACAGACAGATAGATAGATAGATAGATAGATAGATAGATAGATAGATAGATAGAGATAGATAGATAGATAGATAGATAGATTGATAAACCTTGCGCGGACCCCCCGTGAGCGTGTCCGGATGCCGGAAACTGCCTGAAACCGAATGTGCCTACAACAAAAACATATATGGAACAGTGAAAAATTTCGGCCAGAACAAATTATCCCTAAATAACGGTACATTTGTAATTCAAAGTTGTGAAGAATTTCGGCCAGCCGGTAATTACGGTACATTTGCTGTCCACAAATAACAGTTTAGCGAAAGTTTCCCGTATTTACGGTTGGCCGAAAGGTGAGGTGGCTGAAATTTTTCACCCGACCTTACGCAAATGAATAAATAAATACATAAAATAAACAGATAAGCAAATACATTTTTCCGGGAAACTGTCCGAAACCGAATGCGCCTCAAACACACTACTATCTATCTATCTATCTATCTATCTATCTATCTATCTATCTATCTATCTATCTATCTATCTATCTATCTATCTACCTACCTACCTACCTACCTACCTACCTATCTATCTATTAATCTATCTATCTATCTATCTATCTATCTATCTATCTATCTATCTATCTATCTATCTATCTATCTTTTGAGCTCTCGATGAGACATGCTGTCGAGAGAGCTCTTCTGGTATCGCCTGTGTTAGTCCCTTCCGTGCAAATATCACGGCTTAGCTGGGCATCGCGTAAATACTTGCCCACAGACCCCCTCGGTTGACGAAATCAGAAGCTCCTTTTTTCTGACATTAGTCGATATCTCATCACTCCACCTGGAGATCCCACCAAGGCCACTGGAGGTGTCACTGACCCTCTCTTGGGCTTGGTTTTGAAATGGGTGCCATCTGTCGACAGACAGACAATTAGGGGATGGTGTGGGAGTGCTGGGCCCGTGGTGGGGTGCCCTATGTGTGCCTAGCCATACGCCTATAAGTCACATGCCGAAATGGCGACGGGAAGCACAATCCTGTTTCCTCAGGGTGCCCTTTCTCGCTTGTTGAGCCCGGAATACCACCCACAGTGCTCTGTCGGTTTATGCTAGACTATCGGTTGTCGATGCTGCTCTGCGGAGATGCCACAGTCTCAAAACACCATCTGCTTACTGGGCCTTCTGTAATGGAGGTGGGAGCTCGTTCTG
>WBZZ01003557.1:50000-52500 GCA_019918135.1 Paulinella micropora
CCTAACACATCTTTTTCTTCCTTCCCCTCCTTCTCCTTCTCCTTCTCTTTGTCTTTCTCCTTCTCCTTTTCCTTCTCCTTTTCTTTATCTTTCTCGATTGTGCGTCCGAACGTCAAGCTGAGACGCTTGGGAGCTCCTGGATAGATAGATAGATAGATAGATAGATAGATAGATAGATAGATAGATAGATAGGTAGGTAGGTAGGTAGGTAGGTAGGTAGATAGATAGATAGGTAGATAGGTAGGTAGGTAGGTAGGTAGGTAGGTAGGTAGATAGATAGAAGATAGATAGATAGATAGATAGATAGATAGATAGATAGATAGATAGATAGATAGATGAGATATCGACTAATGTCAGAAAAAAGGAGCTTCTGATTTCGTCAACCAAGGAAGTCTGTAAAGTATTAACCCGATGCCCAGCTAAGCCGTGATGTTTGCACGGAAGGGACTGATACAGGCGATACCAAAGCTCCCTAGTACCAGGCGGGGCCAGGGCTCGTTCCATAAGCGCCCCTTGCAGAACGAGCTCCCACCTCCATTACAGAGGACCCAGTAAGCAGACGGAGTTTCGAGACTGTTCGACAGTCTAGTATAAACCGACAGAGCACTGTGGGTTTTATTCCGGGCTCAACAAGCGAGAAAGGGCACCCTGAGGGAACAGGATTGTGCTTCCCGTCGCTATTTCGGCATGTGACTCATAGGCGTATGGCTAGGCACACATAAGGCACCCCACCACGGGCCCAGCACACCCACACCATCCCCTAATTCTCTGTCTGTCGACAGATGGCACCCATTTCAAAAAAACCAAGCCCAAGGGAGGGTCAGTGACACCTCAAGTGGCCTTGGTTCACTTCGTGGAGTAAGTGATGAGATCAACTGATGAGATATCGACTAATGTCAGAAAAAAGGAGCTTCTGATTTCGTCAACCAAGGAAGTCTGTAAAGTATTGACCCGATGCCCAGCTAAGCCGTGATGTTTGCACGGAAGGGACTGATACAGGCGATACCAAAGCTCCCTAGTACCAGGCGGGGCCAGGGCTCGTTCCATAAAGCGCCCCTTGCAGAACGAGCTCCCACCTCCATTACAGAGGGCCCAGTAAGCAGATGGAGTTTCGAGACTGTCGACAGTCTAGTATAAACCGACAGAGCACTGTGGGTTTTATTCCGGGCTCAACAAGCGAGAAAGGGCACCCTGAGGGAACAGGATTGTGCTTCCCGTCGCTATTTCGGCATGTGACTCATAGGCGTATGGCTAGGCACACATAAGGCACCCCACCACGGGCCCAGCACACCCACACCATCCCCTAATTCTCTGTCTGTCGACAGATGGCACCCATTTCAAAACATCAAGCCCAAGGGAGGGTCAGTGACACCTCAAGTGGCCTTGGTTCACTTCGTGGAGTAAGTGATGAGATCAACTGATGAGATATCGACTAATGTCAGAAAAAAGGAGCTTCTGATTTCGTCAACCAAGGAAGTCTGTAAAATATTGACCCGATGCCCAGCTAAGCCGTGATGTTTGCACGGAAGGGACTGATACAGGCGATACCAAAGCTCCCTAGTACCAGGCGGGGCCAGGGCTCGTTCCATAAAGCGCCCAGATAGATAGATAGACAGATAGATAGACAGATAGATAGATATATAGATAGATAGATAGACAGACAGATAGATAGATAAAAAGGCAGGCATGAGAGAGCGAGCGAGCGAGCGAGAGAGAGAGAGAGAGAGGGAGAGAGAGAGAGAGACCAGCCACAGCACTTCTACGCCGCGGTTTACTATTTGTCTTGCTGTTGTTGTCTTTGTTGTCTTTGTTCACCGTGCTATTATCTTGCGGGTCGGCCGCGGAAGCATGGCTACTTTTGCTGTGGTTCTGTTGTTGTGGTTGTTGTTGTTGTTGTTGTTGTTGTTGTGCAAGTGCTGCAGCTTTGAGCTGTGGGTGGATCTTCTCACTGGCAGCCTCCAGGCTGCTGGTGCCACTAGTGCTGCTGCTGCTGCTGCCGCTCGGCTCTTCCGACCTAATATGCACGAAAAAAAGGCAGTAGACAAGCAAATAAAGGCAGTAGATAAGCAAATAAAGGCAGTAGATAAGCAAATAAAGGTGGCCCTGCGGAAAACGACCTGATACGCAAAAAAAAGGCAGTAGATAAGAAAATAAAGGGGAAAAAAAAAGGAAATGTTCGGTCAAGGAGAAAGAATGATGCTGACGACATACAAATGGCGACATTGTTCCAAGTCAAAGCTCACTTTTATCGGTCACCTCCACAAAACGTGGTTAGGTTACCGATAAAACTACATATGCGGCGCGACAAATTTGACGTGTTTTGCGGGCTCGCCGGCCCGGCTCGGCTCGCCCGCAAAAACACGTCAGATTTGTCGCATAATAATACGATCAGGGTTTAAGATATAAAGATGCAGAACAGTCATTTAAAAGCGAAAAATCGTTCAAATCAATCTCTCTCTCTCTCTCTCTCTCTTTTTTTTTTTTTTTTTTTTTTTTTCTT
>WBZZ01003558.1:0-31184 GCA_019918135.1 Paulinella micropora
CTCCTTCTTAAGTTTGTCTAAGTGGTCATTAATGGCGGTTCTAGTATTTTGTTCAATTTCAGATAGGCTTTGGACTTTTCTTAAGTCTTCTTTTCGCTTAGGTGTACGCTTTGATTTTGTGCTTAAGTATTTCATAAAAAGTTTAACGATTAGAAGTGTGCTCATATCATTTGTTTTCTTGCCAAAATTAAGATAATATTTTTTACCCTTCTGGATAATATACGGCTTCCCGCTTTTGTTTCTATAAACCCGCGGGGGTCTTAATTTCTGTTTCTTTGATATTTTAGAATTGCGCTTCATGCTTCGCATTATCGCTTATTCTAAAACATCTATTTTTCTTTATTGAAAAAATAAATCTGTTTTCGATGTTTAAAAAACACACGGGAGCGGGGTATCTCAAACAAGTTTGAGATTGGAGTGAATCTCCAACGTGTTGGAGATAATTTACAAATATCTTTAGAACTTTAAGGCGCCACGTCCGCTCTGCCTACCATATCCAAGTTTCGCGGCGGTAGAGCCTATACGAGACGCATATGGAACCCCGACATCACCAAGAGCATTCGCAGTCTTTGAAATAATCTTGTTATCACGAAGAAATTTATTCACTGCCATTGCCGTCTTACCAACACGAGCCCAGTTAATTTTACCGCCAGCCTGTCCCTTGCCTCCTTGCTTCTTCTTGCGACGAGATACTTTCTTACCTCCAGCCATTGTGCTTGAGTTAATAGTTCGTTTGCCGATTGTTGGAATGACTTCAACACGAGTTGTTTTTACTACCATATACTATATAAAAAATAATTAATTCTAAATTTTTTTTACTTTAACCGATAAGCAAAATTTTTTCTTAACTCATCATCAACACTTGAAACATAAAGAAAATTAAATCTCTCCTTTGTTGCTTCGTGATACTTTTGAAGAAAGTAATCAAAATCAAAAGATAAGTCTAAGTGTTTATACACGAGTTCCATTTTATCCTGAGACTGGCTTGGAAAGATTAATAGATAATCTAACTGCTTAATGGCTTCTGGTCGTAGGTCGTTCAGATACTGACTAGACATAATCACCTTTGATTTATAGTGCCTATTCTTTTTTAACAAATCACTTACTGACTTATCTCTTAAACCGCTCCCTAAATCATCCAAAACAAAAACAACCTCTGGAGAAATATACTTACTTGGTCTTTCTTTCGGTGCCTCCTTTATCTGTTTCTTTTCTTTTCCAAAGTATAAAAATTGTGGTTTCTCTATTTCCTCTTTGTCTTGTTTTACTTCTCCTTCTTGCTCTTCGTCTGGTTTGTTCAGTTTGTCTAATTCGTAATCAATGACATTCAACCCGTCTGATTTGAGAAAGGTATAAATTGCCATTGGGTTGCCTCTGTTCTTAAAGTGCTTAACCATTGCTTTGTAAATGTAATCCTTGTGTATTGTTGAAGCGATAATAACAATACGGGTCTTTCTGTCTGTAGTCCGTTTCAGTATTTCAAAGAGTGCCGTAGTCTTCCCGCTCTTCTTACGGGCAAGTAGAAATATGTTTGCATACGGCTCATTGAACAATTTATAACCTTTTGCTTTTTTATTTCCATCACCCTCTTGTTTTACTGGCTTCACCTTGACATTGTTTATTTTAAGCATCGTATATTCTAAGCCAAAAATAGTTATGAATTTATAAATTCATACATTGTTGCTACGCAACGAATTCCAAACACACAACAATTCTTCCCGCTAAATTTCCTGTGTCAATATTTCCGCTGTCGGTTTCAAGGACTTTAAATGTATATTGTCCGTCCGTCCATCCTACAACACCCAAATTATAACCGAGATTTGAAATGTTTGCTGTAGTGCTGTCCGCAAATGTGCCGATAATTCCAATTCTGTCCATATAAAGAATTTTGGTTTTGGTTTCGGTCTGGTCGTTCATATAGTGGATAAACTTAACATTCATTTTGGTTGGTGTGAATGACATTTGGATATTCTTATTAAATGTTTTGCTTCCTCCAGCAAAATCATTGCTTAGAAAAATATTCTTTTGGTATTTATAGTCAGTCATGGTTATATTACTGATGATAAACTTTTTAATAATCAAAATATTTTCGCGGACGGCATGCGACTTTTACTCACTGATAAGTGAAAAAAAGAATATAAGTTGTGTTTATTGTATCCAGAGCGGGATTAACTCAAAAATCAAATGTATTTACAAACCAATGTCAGATTGGTGTATAAGTTTTGATGAAGCACTACCTTTAATCTGTGATGGTGATAATAGATGGTATATGACACATATATACGAATGCTCACTTCTTTGAACTAGAAGGAGAAGGAAGCACTATGCCGATGAGTAGTGTAAGGATGCCGACATATACATTAGCCTGCTCGCAAGGTAGATTATGCTGAGCGAGTTTTATTAAGCATATTGTAATTATTGCTATAATGATACACATTTGAAATAGATACTTAATCATTCTGCTGTCTGTTGGTCTGTTTTTTATACAACAACACGACCAGTTATCCTCCAATTCATGCTCAATTTTTTTCTCTTCTGTTTTTAGTTCCACTTCAAGGACACGGGACTTTAATTCTGGAGTTAGTTCGCCATCCATATCCATAATAGGTGGGGGTCTGTGAAGTCTAGTCGTATTATTGTTTGACATTTTCTCTAATTTCTTGTAGTATATTCATAAGATTTTTATTTTCTTTTTCTAAATTAACTACCCTATCTCGGACATGTCCGAGATTATCTGATAATTGTTGAACGGCCTTAATTAACGGTGCAATAAACTCTGAATAACCTATACCATAACCGACATCACCACTATCTACGCATTTAACATCTTCTGGATTGATACTTACACCCTTCAATTCGTATTCCGCTCTTTGCTTTGGACACGGAACCATAATTTTTTCTTTTAGAAAACCGCCAAAATCTAACATATCCATTTCTGTTAGTATTTCTTCTAATTCCTGTGCTATTAAGCCAGTCCTACATTTCTTTTTGTCGTCAATCATACGATAGCAGACTGGATTTAACTTATTAATAAAATCTAAGCCTAAACATTCCTTTATATCTTCTTTTTTTCTCCTGTCTGAATATTGAATTGGATTAGACAATACCCATAATTGCCCATCACTTCCTCTCAAAGACATTAAAGCAGTATTTGAATTATTCTCCCATATGAACCCACTCGTTGAAGAACCATTTAATCTAAATCTAATAGAATAAGAAGTTAATCCTCCGCCTACTCCTCCTGCTGGTGCTGTTCCTCCACTTAATGATTTATTAGCCCCAGACTGGCTCATATAAATCCCCCAGTTTGAATCTCCAATGTCCCACATAAATATTCCTCTCGCATTTGTCCCGTCTGTTTGCCCTTGAATTGCTATTTTTGCCCCATTAGTTGATGCTGATGCCGTTGTTAGTGTGCCTGTGTATGTAATTCCCGCATTTGCCGTTATTAATCCGCTCGCCGTTAATGTTGTTGTTGATATACCCGCATTTGCCGTTATTAATCCACTCGCAGTGATCGTAGTTGTTGATACACCAGCACTAGCCGTTATTAATCCTTTTGTCCATAAAGTCCCGTTTGCCCCGTTTAATGACATTAACAATTGTTCGGAAGAGTTCTCCCATATAAAACCATCGGTTGAAACATTGCTAACTCTAAATCTAACGGCGAAAGAAGTAAAATCGTTTCCAGCAACGGCTGATGCCACTCCACCTGCTAGAGATTTATTGGCTCCAGATTGTGCCATATAAATACCATAATTTGTACTGCCAGTGTCCCACAAAAATATTCCTCTTGTATTACCTCCATTAGTATTTCCTTGTATAACTATGCTTGAACCTCCTGTTGCTGTTAGTAGGCCACTCGCGGTTGCCGTTGTTGTTGATATACCCGCATTTGCCGTTATTAATCCACTCGCGGTTGCTGTTGTTGTTGATATACCCGCGGTTGAAGTAATTGTTGTTCCCGTTATTGTTCCTCCATTTGTTATATTGTTTGAGTTCATATCTAAGGCTCCATAAAACCGCATACCGCCAGCATTGTTAAAACGGACAATGTCAGACGAAGCACTTTTATTATCCAAAAGTTTTGAAATATAAAGTCCCGCCCCTTTTACATCGTATGCTACATTAGTGAATACATAGCCTCTTTGGTTAGCGGTTCCACTTGAATCCGTGTTTAAAGTATATAAGAAAGACTGCCAATCACCCGTTGTCTGTGAAAAGAATATATCTCCTCCGTTTTGGTTTAATATCCTCGCCCCATTATATGTTATATTTCCACCATTAATGATATCCACATTATTAAAATCGGCTTGGCTTAATAAGGTCAGTGCTCTTACATCATTTCTACTTCCATTAAATATCTTAATTCCTGTTATGGTTTGGTCGCCTGTCAGTTTTACATTTTGTCCGTCCAATGTGTCCGCATACCCTTTTGTCGCTCCGTCTGTTGATAATGTCGGAGTTCCAAGGTTGGCTATTTTGCTACTATTACAATCTAACCCCGAAGCATTTACCCAACCGACAATTGTCCCGTCAATAATAAAACTTATTTTTTTCGCAGAAATTTCAAAGTTGTAATATGTTGCTGTTTTCATATCCAAACTAGCAATTGACCCAATATTACTGGTAGAATTGAAAACTATAAATGTTCCCTTTGTTGTTGAATTTATTGAATTTCCCGTTATTTCAACACCACTGCTATATGTCTTAATTCCTGCTATGGTTTGGTTTCCTGTTAGTTTCACATTTTGCCAGTCTAATGTATCCACATAACTTTTATTTGCTCCGTCCGTTGTTGCTGATGGTGTGGCTAAGTATGTTATTTTGTTGTTATTCAAAGATAGTGTAGTGCCAGTTGCGGTTATAATTACATTATTACCAGAATATAACTCAACATACGAACCAGTTATTTGTATCGGATAATAACTCGCAGTTGCTATTTTTTGTGCGGCAATCATTCCTATATTTGTCGCTGTATCAAAGGCAACACCGATACCATCAAAAGCGGTTGGAGCAGTAGCACCCCGCACTTCTATTGTTGAAGTAAATTTTTTATTCCCTGCTATGGTTTGGTCTCCTGTTAGTTTAACGACAGAAGTGTCAAGAGTAGAAACATCAACACCATCAACAAGATTAACATTTGTTATACTTTGGCTTTTCATATCAATCCCCGCACTAGCATTTATTATGTTGCTGAATGTTTTGGTTCCTGCTATGGTTTGGTCTCCTGTTAGTTTGACGACTGCGGTATCAAGGGTGGATACATCAATACCATCAACATTACCAACATTTGTAATCGCAAAACCGCCCATATTTAAACTGCCCGTCATAGCCGTTGTGCCGTCCTTTGCTAGTTTCGTATCGGTGTAAGCCTTCGTTGAGGCATCATTGTCATAGAATGGCGCGGGCAATCCGCTGATTGCTGTTGTGCTGTTAAAATTTAAAACATTATTTGTCAATGTCATTCCACCACCTGTTGTTGGAGCAAAAAGTATGGACGAGCCGACAAAAGATAATGGATAGCCCGTTGCTCCACCTGCCTCCGACGAATAGATAGAGCCCATATTATTGTTGTAATTAAAGAATAACTTGCCAGTGTTTGATGGATTTGAGTCTTTTACACCCACATAAGTAGTAAATGTTTTATTCCCAGTTATAGTCTGGTCTCCTGTTAGTTTTACCACAGAACTATCAAGAGCCGAAACATCAATACCATCAACATTACCAACATTTGTAATCGCAAATCCTCCCATATTTAATCCCGCTGTCATACTGGCTGTGCCGTCTAGTCGTAGAAAAGGTGAAGCAACATTTCGCCATTGACCTGTGCTATAAATGAGTAGTTGGTTATCGGCTGGTGTGCCTGTAATCAAAACATCGCTGTGTGTATTAATTGAGCCATCCGCGGACACTTTATCATTATTGTCTTCGTGCTCTGATATCCAAGTATCAACATCTTTGGTATTTAGTAAATTAACTCCCGTTATATTCAAATTACCACCCATACTAATGTTGCCGAATTCATCCACATTTATCGGAAAGGTTTTATTTACCCAGTTTATTGAGTTATATGTTAGATAACTATTCATCGCCACTGGTGCTGTAATGACTACATCAGAGAGTGTGTCAATTGAGCCAATGGTTGTATTTCTCCATTTACCATCTACATCATTATATATTAAGTATTGCCCGACCACTGGTGCGGATATGTTTGTGTCTATCAAGTTATATAAACTTGTTTGGTGCGGATTACTTGTATTGGAGCGGTGTTGAGTTGAGGCCTTTGACTTCGTCGTTGTCCCTTACTCGTTGCTCTGTGTAGTATAAATTTTTTCCTTCTTTGACATCTGTTGTTGATTTTAAAGCGAGCCGTGTATCAAAGCGGCCGTCAGTGAAATAAAGATTTACGGGTTCGGCATCTTCTGGCACTCTGTCTGTGTTTAAACCAATAATATTTGTGTTGGTAAGGTCTAAGTTTTTTATGTCTAGACTATCAACAGCAATTTCTGATAAACCTAGTAAGGATTTATATTGACTACCCATTGTATAGATATTTTAGAATTGCGCTTCGTGCTGTCGCACTATCGCTTATTCTAAAACATCGGAAAAAATTTTAAGAAAAAATTAATGGCAAACGATGTTTATCAATTTATCTCCAACACGTTGGAGATTTCAAACAAGTTTGAGATTACGTAAATGAGCAAAGCGAATGAGAGTGAAGTTGATAAATATCAAATAAATAATTAATTTTATTTTTGTTAAATTATAGCAACAAAGATTAAAAGCGTATCTAAATTATGCCGTCAAAGGAAGCATCAAAGGAAAATTGGAAGAAGGCAGTTCAAGCAAATAGAGAAAATGCTGAACGGCGAAAGGACGAATGGGCTCGCGAACGTCTCCGCAAAAAGGGAGAACTGAAAGATAAGACTATAGATGAAATGATTGAAACTGATGCTGAGTTAGGGGTTGCTAAGGAAATACTTGGAAAACCAGAAGTCGTAGAAGACGAAAGCGAAAGCGACAGCGAAATTGATATGTCTGAGGTTATTGCAAATCATATGCTTAGAAAGATAAAAAAGAATGCTAAAAAGCCAAAGAAGAAACCAGCAAAGAAAGCACCACCACCCAAGAAGCCAGAGAATGATAGTGAAGGAGAAGAAGAAGAAAGTGAGAGTGAAGAAAGCGAAGATTATGAAACAGGCGGAAAACAGCGAGGCGGCAAAAAACGAAGTGAAAAAATATCAGTCAATGTATATAACAATACACCAAAGAGTAAAGAAAAAAGTAAGGAAGCAGAAAAGATATTTTTGAAATTCTAATGATATTCATCAACTTCACTCTCATTCGCTTTGCTCATTCTCGTTTGTTGATAAATATCAAAAACCAATTTATTTTAAACGATAAAGAAAAATCGATGTTTTAGAATAAGAGAGAAATCTTGCGATTAGCAAGATAGAAGCGCAATTCTAAAACATCATGGACAACAAACATACAACTGCTAATATTAATGCACAGGATAAGAATACGCTACTAGAAGATACTCCGAAAGGCGAACCAACAGAGGAAGAAAAAAAAGATACAGCACAGGAAATATTTAGGCAGACAAAGCCCAGAACAAGGGGAACAACAATATGGGCAGATAAAGTTTTAGATATGGTAAATATTGATTTAATGGATATGACAAAAGTTGCAACAAAAAATAAAAATTATAATTTTGCATTGATTTGGATTGATATTCATAGTCGGTATGCTTATGCCATCCCGATAAAAAATAAGTTTTCAACTACGGTTTTAGAAGCACTCAAAAAACTACCAAAGCCCAATGCATTTATCTCAGACAGCGGTGGTGAATTTAAGGGAGCGGTTGGAGAATGGATTAATAATAATGGTATTAATCATTTTAAGGTTGAAGTGGGAGACCATAATTCATTAGGAATTGTTGATAGATTTGTAAGAACTCTACGAGAGCAACTCCATGTTATATGGGCTTATAATGGTAACTTTGATTGGATAAATTACATTGAAGATGTGGTTTATTATTATAACAAAAAGAAGCATTCAACTATTAAAGCATCACCACTTGAAGTATTTAATGGAACTGATACTAACAAGCAAGAACATTATGTAGATAAGAATTTATTTGACTTCAAAGAAGGAGACAAGGTAAGAAAACTTAACAAAAAGCACATATTAGAAAAGGGAGGTAAGACTTGGAGCAAACAAATATATAAAGTAAAAGGCCGTAGGGGCTACCGGATTATATTAACGAATGATGAAGTTGTGCCACCAAGGCAATTATTAAAGACTGAGGCTACCGAAGAGGAACCGGACAACACAAAAGACGAACCGGATATTAATAAAGAATTAAAAAAATTAACGAAAGAAAAACAAACAAAGCATTTACTGAACAGAGAAGACATTAACTCAGCCAACATACGAACGAGCGAAAGAGTCCGAAAGAAAAAATCCATTCTGGATTTGTAGCATCATTTCTTCTGTGTGTCCTTTTCCGGAGTAGGATTTATCACAGCAAACTTAGAATACCTAGGTGCTAGGCCTTTGATGTAATAGGCCTTTAAGGCTTTGAATGAACGAAAAACACGTATGACACCTGCTCCTTCATAAGCAACAAAGGGTATTTCGTCATCCCCTCCAGTAATCATAAAAACAGCCTCCTTACTTCCTTCTTTTTTCTCTTCGTAGATAGCATCTGGCTGATCCATATCGCTGTTAAAGATAACATACACCTTGTTCTCATGCTCCTTTGGCTTTGTTTGACTTTTGTTTTTCTTTTTTCCAAAAGCTGAAAGTGGGCTAGAAGCATTTCCTACTTTTCCCTCCGCCTGAGCTTGCTTGTCCTCGTGTTTGTCGTCTTGGGGCGGTTCAGTGGCTGGTGCTACTGCAAGGGTTGGCTCTTGGACAGGCTCTTCTGCTTCGGTGGTGGTCGTCTTCTTCTTCGGAGGCATAGCCTACCCACACATCAAAAAGCACAAAAAAACATGTGTGGGTAGTGCCTTTAAGCCGTTCTAATCAACCAACATATCAAATGTTGGTGGTTTAAACTAATCAATAAACTAATATGTGCTTTTTACTGATGTATGTGTTTATATTGTCTTATGTGCGTGTGTGCCGTGTTGATTGATGAGAGGTGAGCGGGTAGGCAGGCACCACACAACACAAACAAGACCACTTAATTCTCCTCCCTCATACATCGATACATATTCCCACAATTTTCATTCTTTACATTAGTGAGTTCTGGGAAGTGGTCTTCACTATATCTAATATAAGATTTGTTGAAAGAGAGACCTTCATTTTCTATTCCATTAAGTATCCTATCTTGGACTACTTTGGTAAATTCGTTTCTATTCTCCTTCTTCCACATGTTAAACATTTCCCTCTCCTTTTCAATCCTCCTTAGCTCCTTCTTTCTATTCCTCTCGTATTGTCTATCCTCCTCCACATTGTCGCTTTCCTCATCAAGCCTTCTCAAAACTCTATTTATTGCTCTAATCTTTATTTCGTCTGGTCGTTTTTTCTCAACTAATAATTTTATCTCTTTATCGCTCTTATTAATTCGCTCCTCAGATATAATCTTATACTTTTTCAATCTATCTTTTCCAATCTTTTGAACAAGAAAATCCTCCACCCAATCCTCCTCCGTTTTATCGCCTATGCCTATCAACCTCTCGCTCATCTGGTTCTACTGCGACACTGCGACACCACGGCACCGAGGCGTCGCAGGGTTTGAGGTTTAGGTAGTGAATGCTGATAATTATTTTTTTCCTTTTTTCATCGGTTGCTCCTACTCCACCTTTTTTCCAGATTATCCTCTTAAGTTGGATGTGTATGATTTTATGAGTGTAATTGTTGCGAAATGGTAGCGAGAGTGTCAGATAGATGAATGGGAAAGGTTCTCACACTCGGTTTTCCGTGTCGTGGGTTCAATTCCCACTCGTATATTATCTGACACTTTTCCGCCTTATTTTTTTATTTTTTTTTGTCATATTGTCTTTTTACTTTTGGCGGAGCGGTGTGATGAGTTTCTTTTTGAGGTGCTTTACTCGTTTATTTTATTTTCCTTTATGGGCTTTTATTTTTTGCAAAATTTAGCAGTCATTATTAATTTGTTATGTTGTTTTCATTTCGTTTTTCCGTTGTTCGTTGTGTGGATTTTTTTTTATTTACAAACTTTCAATACAGAGCACATTTTTTTTTTGGAAAAAAGATAAGGGGGTTCAGGACACCGAGAAAGAATAAGAAAAGTGGGATAACGAAGCCTTGTATTAATAGTTTGTGAAAAAGTGCTATTTTCTAGTTTTGCTAGTTTTGGCTGATTAATAGGAGAGCGAAATATGGCGAAATGGGCTAAATTTATACATATAAATATAAAGATAAGTGTCCTATAGTGGTACCTATAGTAGTACTAGATACGCAGCCTGCGCTCAAGAAGCGCAAAATAAGACGAGTCCGGGGCTCGGATCTCGACATCTCTGTGCTTAGATAAACAGCCTCATTCCAAGCAGCGCAAGCGAGAAGGTCAGGATTCCAAGGAAAATGCAAGGCTGCTCGCGCTACCCGTTGATATATGGAGCTGCAACCGGGACAGTGTCGGATGGATGAAGTTGCTCCCGCTCGCACGTGTCTGCCAGCGGCTTGCAGGCCATATAAAAAATCCACAGCTTTGGAAAGGATTGGCAGAGCCAGTGCTTGACTTGAGCAAGTTCAGGCATGGCGAACCTCTAGGGAGATCACAGTTTCA
The DNA here is from genome assembly GCA_019918135.1 of Paulinella micropora. Lineage (NCBI taxonomy): Eukaryota > Cercozoa > Imbricatea > Euglyphida > Paulinellidae > Paulinella > Paulinella micropora. The sequence goes on from WBZZ01003558.1 coordinate 10,763, forward strand.
TTTGCCAAGGTTCTGATTGCTCGGGAGACAACAGACTCTGTCCTCAAACTGCTAAGCAGCATTTGTGTCCCTCAATCTTCGCAACTGCCCTCGAATCACGGACGCTGGGCTGGCTAACTTATCTGCGCTTGCCCTCCAAACCTCGATCTCGAAGGTTGCTGGCCAAGCGCGGACGCTGGACTAGCTCACTTGTCTGCGCTTCCCCTCCAACACCTCGATCTCGAAGGTTGCTGGCAAGTCACGGACGCTGGACTGGCTCACTTGTCTGCGCTTCCCCTACAGTATCTCAGTCTCTGTGAGCATCAGCGTGGGCTAGCTCACTTGTCTGCGCTGCCCCTCAAAGACCTCGTGCTCTATGGTTGTGATCAAGTCACGGACGCTGGGCTGGTCCACTTGTCTGCGCTTCCAGCCCTTCAAGACCTCGTTCTCGAATCTTGCGACAGAATCACGGACGCTGGGCTGGCTCACTTGTCTGCGCTGCCCCTGCAGCACCTCAATCTCTGTGATATGCAAGTCACGGACGCGGCTGGCTCACTTGTCTGCGCTTCCCCTCTAGAAGCTCAATGTCAGTTTTTGTGACAGGATCACGGACGCTGGGCTGGCCCACTTGACTGCACTTCCTCTTCTCGAGAATTCACGTATTGCGGTTGCAACCAATTGAGTGACGCTGGGCTAAATCACCTGCGCGCCTCCTCTCCTTCATGCCAGCTTTTCAGCAATTAATATCGTAAATGATATTAGTAATGACTTGCAATGGTAACGTGTAATACAATCGCAGAGGCAGCTTACTCGAGGCTCAGCAGGACCACCAGCGGTGGCGAATAAACAGTTGGCCTCTGAGCCGCTGCGGCACAGTTGTCCTGGGCACGACGCTAAACTGCATCCGGTCTCGGACACTTACACTGCAGCAACCCATTTAACGTACCTTCTTACTTCATGAATTCTTCATCTCTGCTTTGCCCTTTTTCTCAGTTTCTATTTCTGTTCCATTCTCAGAGTTCTAAGTTCTTTACGCACTAGCCAAACACTGTTTTAATAAAATACCGTACTTGCCACTCATAGAGCTGAGTTGGAAGAGGAAGAGATAAATGGAAGAATTAGTTTTAGTAAGAAGTGAAGCGTAAAAAGAAAAAGAAAAAATCTGTAGTCTCTCAGTTCTTGACTTCTTTTCGATGCATGCATTGAAATCTCAATGCAAATCTCAATTCATGCATTGGAAATTTGCATTAACTTATGATTTCAATGCGGCATGCATTGAAAATAATTGAAGCCGCATGATGCATTGAAGTTTCAATTCATGCATTCGGAATTTTTTTCACATGATGCATGCCGCGCCATTGAACTTATGATTTCAATGCAATGATGCGGGCCACCATTGAAATTTCAATGCATGCATTGAAAATCATTTCAATGCATGCATTAAACTGATCCTGACGCCGTAACCGGTATTTTTATTAACCCTTATTCTGTCAGGTCACAAATGTGATTTAAAAACACAAATGTGATTCTTAATTCCAAACGTGATTTTGGAACACAAACGTGACGCAACGAAGGTGTATTTGCTTGTATTAATAAATTCTATCGTATTGAAGCGAATTATTAAAAAAAAACCGTGTACTGAGAACGTCAAAACTCATTTTAATCAAGATACAAGTGTCATCATCTTAGCTCGTTGAGGTGCTACAAATTTGTTGCGTGTATGCCATACAAAACATGGCCCCACACGACAAAAGAAATAACGACAATTAGAGCAGTAAGCACGGGTACGCTTTTTGACACCATTCAACATACACGCAACACAACGAACAGGGCCTTGCCTCTTTTCTCCTCGTTTTACTTCAGTGCGTTCGTATGTCATACACAGAAGATGACCAGTACAATTGAGCCTTGCTGCGCGCGCAAGAGCTCTAGAACCTCCCAACACTCCCGCATGGCCTAGCATTTCTTCCACGAGATGTTTCAGCATAGATTTACGCGATTCCTCCGGGTGGTAGTGCTTGAATATGAGACATGCATTTGTTACAACAATGTCCAGTAGCCCCGAAAATAATTTCAGCCATGGCTTATTGAAACGCAAAGCCCTCTCTACTCCCCATCTCAAGCGGAGTTGGTCACCAAGATCAACTCCCCCCATTTGCTGGGTATATACCTTCGCTATTTTAAAGCAGGGCACATCGGTGGTCGCCCCATCACCACCCTGTAACCGTCTGGAAACAGTGGTTGTAGCCCCTCCCAAAATAGAAGACAAAAACAAAACTACTTTAGTGTCTTTCCATGCTACTACATGTAAGTTCACACCATGCATGGACCAGGTGACCATTGTCATCGTCCCTCTAGCACTTGCGTTACTTACCCCTTGCAGTAAATCCTTGGCTGCCCTCAATCTGGTCTTCAATACTGTCCCAACGCAATGGATTCCCCGCTTACGGACACAGTCAAAAAAAAGTTGTAAACCTGTATAAAAACGATCACAAGCCATGATCCGTCCAGTGTTGTCTATGCCAGCTATGTCCAGCAACTTCATAATGACTGAATATGTCATACCGTGGCCACTTTCATCAGCAACCGTGCCCTCTCCTTCATAAACCAAGACAGTATAAAAGTAACCTGTAATGGAGCAACATAGCGCAAAAAGCTTGAATCCCCACTTGATTGGTTTGGCTGGCAAATACTGTCTCAAATGGCTCCTCCCTTTGAAGGGAATCATTCCTTCGTCGATGCTGAACCATTGTCCCAGATTCCAGAGCTTTTTGAAGCTCTCGTTCATCAGCGTCAAAAGCGTTCGCACTTGGGACAATTTGTCATAGGCAGGGTCCCCTCGGGGAGCTGCCACATTGGGGTCCGAGATATGGAAATAACGTTTGATATCGTGAAACCTCTTCATGGGCATGACCCCCGAGAGGTCTGGAAACTGCCAGATGTTTGAATGAATGCCTGCCCAATAATCAACCTCTGCAGACAAGCCCATCACTCCCATATACAAAAGTATGGTCACAAACACAAGTATGTCGGAAAGCAAGACTGGCTGCCAAGGCCGTGAACGCTCTGGCAGATTGTGCTGGCGCTTATAAGCTGTGTATTTGTTTGTATTTTGGACTACAGTCTGCCAAAAGTCAGTTGGAAGGAGCAATAAAAAAATATCTAACATGGTTAGGCTAGAGGGCGCACGGACTGGAATTTGTGGGCCTGACCCCCCTTCGAAAGCAGGTATCGCACGAGGAGGTGCCATGCCCTCTTTCCATTCCTTTTCGTCCTTAAACTCACTAGCAGTCAAGCCGTCGAGTTCCAGATCGCGGGGGTTCAGCTCCCCTTCCTCTTCTTCATCTGATGACGTGTCGCCCAATACATCGTCGTCACTGATAAAACCTGCGTCTGCTCCGACCTCGAATTTTTGTTCACCTGCAGGATTTAATTCTTCTCCTCCTTCCTGATCACTCTCTGTTAGTGACTGGTCATTGTTTGGGCTGCAAAGGACACAGATAAGCAATCCATCACTAAGCCAAGCATGGTAATGTGCACAGACACCAAAAAAAGAACAACACACATCACCAAACTTGGATTAGCAAAAACAACATTGGAAACATAAAACAAAAACATGGAACAAGAAGCAGAGGGTACTCGTAATCGATGTCTTCAGGGTCCTTGGTATCAAGCCCTCCATCCTACACACAAGACCAAAACTGAAACCATGTCAGACAAAAACCGACTGAGCCAAGAAAAGGGATAGTACTCATCAGATAGCTGGGGTGCCAGAAGTTTGCTCTGCCACTTTGTCATCCCCAGATGATGCCTGCTTCGAATCCGCAGCCCCCTGGACTTGGTACTTGATAATTTCAGAGGCAATCATCGGCGAATCTTCCTCATCTTCATCGTCCCACTCGACCCAAAACTTATCTTTTGTACGACCGAAAACTCTGTGCACAGTTCCACATATATGCTTTTCCTTCCAGTCATCTGGCCACTTCTGTTTGGCGTAGTCAGGCCCAAATTCCCTGACTGGAACACGCACACGGGTCTTGAGAAGCAAAGGGTGTGCAGACATTATGATGCTCGGAAAAAAAAAGGGCCAAATGCCACAAAAAAAGTGATCTAAAAGTGGGAAACAATTGGTTGGTGACCTATTTTCACTCAAACATTTAAGTCACTTCCCGGTGAGATATTACGTCAGGATCTTCACAGATCTCTTCAGTATCTCTTGAATGATTAAAATACAGCGTGGTATATTATTTTCCTTTCAGAAAGAATAATTTTATCGATATTAAAAGCCTGGGACACAAATGTGATTCAGAGACACAAATGTGTTCCAAGACAGGATAAGGGTTAAACCCCCAGCGTGTTGACTAGCCCTGTTGACTAGGATGCATCATAAGTCAAGTTCGTTGGAAGAAAACCCTCGCGACTTCTCCAAACGGCGACCGGAACTCGGGGCGTCCCCCTCCTACCGGCCAACCGTTTCCCACGCAAAAGAATTTAACAATATTAATACTGAACAATTTCCGCCAGTTTAACTGACGACGTCACACAAAAGATGTACCTCCAGAAAATGACAGTGACATACGAAACGGCCTGATATGGGCAATAATGGTAACGGTAAAAAGCTAGTGCCACCAGTACCAGAAAAGATACTCTAAATGACTGTATTAATAACTAATAATCACGTGACTACTAACCGTAACGAATAATGCTAACGTACCACTTGAATAGAAATACTGACGTAGTTGAGGAGGAAGGGTTTAATTAATTGTCCAATGCTCCCCATTAATTAGACTCCCTTACGAGTCAGTGTCCACAATGCAACGCGCAACTACTGAATAACTAGATTACGCAAAGTGAGCTATCCTACGTCTCCTGTGGAGTTCGGCAATATAGCTACACTATTAACAACTAAAGCGCAATAAGCACAACAGTGCATAAAATACTACTATAAGAAAGCAGAGGTGCTAGCCTACGTCTCCACGACATGTGGAGTTCGGCAATCTAGTCACCTAATTACTAATCGCTATTCCCTTGCTATCGGGAAACCTAACAAGAGTCCTACCCAAGAGTCCACGTTGTAGAAAGTCCTGCTGTCGGGAGGGTCGGAGAGGGAACGGTTCCCCGAATCTTTAATCCTTCACCACATGACGGACGCGACGGTTGTACTGCTCCCCCCGCATGGCCTTGGTATTGATGTCTGCCAGGTTGTCGTTGGAGCCCACCTTCTCGTTGACTATGAGGCCCGCCTCCACCTTCTGGTTCACAATAGCGCACCGCAGGTCCACGTGTCCTAGTTTCCTAGCAAACACATTAGTTTCAGCAAGATCTAACGCGCCCTGGTTGTCGCCGTACAAGATGGGGGGGGCTGCCCCCACTCGTACGGCCCCAGCGCGTCGGAGACCCGTCCGCCAGCGATGCCCTGTACAAAATTGATGATCTTATCCTGCACGTGATACGCTTCCACCATTGCGTACACCTCGGCCTCGAGGATGAGGCTTCTGGTGCCGCCGGCACCAGACACTCGCCCGCCGCCACCTCTTGGCACTTCCCACTTCCCGGCGCGGACGCCACCAGCTCATCGACCGTAGCCCGAGCCTTCTCCTCCACTCGCGCTTCCAATGCTGTCCCCTTTAGTGGGCAACCGATAAGTTTCGCTTCAAGCAAAAGGGAAGTACGGAGCCTCCCAGAAAGAAATGAAAGCCCGCTAAGCGAGCGCGGCGGTCATCAGGCGTACCCTTCCAGCTTGAGTCGGCCCACGACATCAAGCGGGTGCCATCCGCCTTGGTAAAGCGAATGCCTTTAGATCAGGTGCCACTGAGGTACCTCACGATCTGTTCGGCTTGCTGGTAATTGAACAACTCAGGCTTCGAGGCATGGGTTGCTACCTCCCCTATTGGGCCCAAGACCTCGTGCCGAGTGATCATGCGTGTCCACAAGAGGACACCCACGATGTGCTGCGGTGAGAACTGCTCTAACACGGATTGCTTACCGGCTCGCACTCCCGGCATCAACCACGGCGAATCGGCAGTAGCTAGACCGGTGCACTGTAGCTTCTCAACTGCCTCCTTGATAAAGTCCTCCTGAGAGATCTTGATCGTACGGCCTAACCGACAGTCTTCCTTATCTTCGATGTTCAAGCCTACCACCTCGATCACCACTGGCGCCAGTGTGGCAGAATTGCCGATCAGAATGTGCATAAGCTTGTTTCTGTCTTTCCTTGACATGAACCAGAACCTGAGGACGAGAACAAGAAGTTGGACTGCCAACGTGGTCTTTGCAAACCGTGTAACAGACTCGTGATATGTGTGATATCATTGATCAAATTCCCACTAGTTTCGTGGCAATTTTCGACGTTCGAGTGGAAGTGGATGGATTGATTAAATTCCCACTAGTTTTGTGGCAATTTTCGACGTTCGAGTGGAAGTGGATGGATTGATCAAATTACCACTAGTTACATTGCAATTTTCATGGATTCAGATGTTACACGAGAGGGCTTATGCAGGATTATGGTGACGGCAGAAATGAGGCGATACATTTTACGTGAGTAGTCTCACGCAAAATTTTTCTTCTGACGCAATAGAAGCGCATCGGATTTCGAATCTAGGGAATAATGCGGAACAGATGGGCTTAAATCGGACAAACATGGAATTTATCAATAACTATCCCGGGGGGGTAGTATAGACTCGCACTAGGTGCGGGGGACGATGAGTGAATTTAGGATAACACGGGGTGTGCAATTTATCCGATGGGAAGTGTCCAGTCACAGATCATCTCTCGAGATAATTCATATTTTATCCCGCAGGTTTGGTTCGGCTGGTCTTAACTCGACTTCTCGCGCACCCTGACCAGGGCACGCTCGGGGGGGGAGAGGGGATTGTGCCGGCACATCCGGTATATAATGGCATTACTCTATGTTCCGGTCTGTCGGTTTACCTTAGCTTGGAGAGTACCGTCCGTTGTCCCTTCTACGTTAGGTATTCCTCATTCTACAAGTCGTTAGAAAGTTATTATATGATTAAATATTTGGTCTCGGTAACATATCTAACTTGCTTTCCGTTACCAGTCATTTTCGAATTGAGGCTTCCCCGAAATCGATTTGGGAATTTTCAAGTCCAACAACCCGACAACTATCCGTTTATGACTGTTTACTTAAACTTGAGACAGTAGGCTCGCGACACTATCAGTTTGAGAACGGAAGACCTCATAATTTACGTTCTACAGTTGATCGTACGCTGCACCCAAGCCTGCAATGAGTTCGAAATTATGTAAATAAACGAAGTGACCTCTTTACTATTTACTTGTATTTCACCTGCTCACTCAGAGTCAGGACTCAAAGCAGCCATAGTGTTCTTATTAAGAGTTCGTTGTATCTGCCTACTTGAGTTGTATATTAATACAAACTCACAACCGACAAAAAGTTTACCACCACAAGCCTTACCATATCAATCCAGGTGCTGCATAATTGCGACGAAATTAGAGAACTTGATGCCACAGGGGGCATCCTAATGTTGGAAGCGAGCCAAGAGTTCTATTACTTATCAGTATTGAAACAGTGTTTGCGTGACGGTACACTTAAAAAAAACGTATCTGAATTACTAGTACTAGTCTGGGGTGGCATTGCTGTCACCAATGCCACTGAAAGTTTACCCTGCGAGGGTTAGCTCTTTTCATAGTGGAGACTTCAACAGAGTCTATTACATCGTGTGTATGGCTTAGCCACTGAACCATGCTTAAATTCCTCAACGTATGTTGTAATAATATTAATATTAGCACAAAAATCTATCATAAGGTGATTCAGGCAAGATGCCAACTTGACAATGTTGTGTGGGCTGTACACACACGAGAAACCCCTGAAAAAAAATCTGTATTGACTAAAATTGTGTTCTGTAACTTACGACCTGGACTTTTGCCTTACTTGTGCCTTCCCTCCGATTTACTGACAGATACTCAGTAAAATAGGGTAATAGAGCAAGGTAATATGGTAGAAAGTGAAAGTTTGTCCAGAAGAAAGGAAATTTTTGGTCAACTTTTTGTGCTGATAGCTGCATAAGGCTTAACTTTATCATTATCCCATTAAATACTACTAAGTAATGACGACAGATCAAGTTGCAAAATAGATCGCCAAAATTTGATCTAAGGATTTCTTCTCGATCAAGAAATGCGCATTGAGGCACGAAAATCCTAAGCATACGTTATTGCAGAGTTGCCATAGCCCTACTATCAGCTGAGAACTTTGTGATTGAACTTGGTGATCGTGCCAATTGAATAGCATTCATCCAACTCGGATCTCATCGTTCTTCATGTATCGTAGCGCTCTGAGGATGCTGAAGCCGTACTTGAAAAGCCCGGAACAAGAGCTTTCAAATAATCTGTTCAACACTTTTTTGTAGCTCCAGTATTGATTCGAGAATAATGAGATCGAAATTTGTACACTTTGCAACTGGTGTCTAGGATTTGTGTTTGATTGTGCTGACGACGACAGGGGATCATATCATCCGATGAACTTTTTCTCTTTTCAGTCAACATTGGATATGAAGCCATCCTGATAACAAAGATTCAAAAGCCCAACTTTCAAACCCATTCTATCGGAATCGTCATAGCAAGTGATCCGAGAAAATTTGATTACAGTCGGATTGATTTTCTCCTTTGAATGATGACAGTAATGAAAAAGAGGTGGAGGAAATGGAAAAGGCCACTTGGGCATATAAAAAAAGTTGTGAAGGAAAATGGGAAAGCCATTAAGGCAAATAAATAGGTGTTCTAGAACACATTTGGTACCTGCTATCATTCGTGTAAATTATTAGTGCAAAAAAAGTAATGACTCACCAAAAAACATAAAAGGCGAAGAAATGTGGAAATTTTAGGCTGTGAGGAGTCCTGAATGCTTAGCTATGCAAACAGCCAAAAGAGATTGAAAAGAAAGGACAAAAACATTTGATACTGGAAGACAGCAAGAACTAGAAAAAAGAACGATACGGCACGGGAGAGAGAGAGAGAGAGAGAATTTACGGGTGAGGAGGGGACATTTTTCGTAGCAATTTGGACATTATTGTGGACGAGTGAATAAAGGACAGGTGTGATCAATTCCTGAAAGACATTCCTGTGGCACACAAAACACGACTACCAAAAAGACCAAAAAAAAGTTTGAACGAACAGGCTTTGAATGTAGAATCTAATCCTAGGTGACTACCACTTACAGTTTGCGTTGGAAAAAGACTACGACTGACACTAGGCGTTGAAATTTCATTACCCGCTTACCAACCTGCACACCACATACCAAACCAGCGATGTGTCCATGTTCTAAATGAGTATATATATGCAGGCTAGAGTAGCGAGGTTAGATAGGATGAAAGTATATCAGGTCGGTAGGCAGATAGGTAGGTAGGTATGCAGATGGGCAGATAAGTGGGTAGGTAGGTTAGGAGGAAGTTAGGTAGGGAGAGACGTAAGCACCTTGTAATTTCACGATACACGTCCTCGACCAGCTTCCTTCGCCCCGAAGGCAAAGAAGACAGCGTACTCGGAGAGCAGCGGAGAGGGGTCACCGCTTCCGAGGTTTGCCTCAAATAGGCCGAGTCAATTAGCTTCGCCTTGGGTTCAGGCAAAAGGTCTCCAGCATGATTTTCGAACAGAGGGAGCGAAGCTGACAGACGTTTGACGCGTTCTCCCGTGTTTTTTTCTTTCGTTTTGACTGGAGTATCCGCTTCTTGGTTCAGCTTCAACTCCGATTTGTCCATGAAGCAATGCACGCACGGGCACACTTGCCGTGGTGAGAGATGATTGCGTTTGCTGACTGTCTCGTCGTCTGGTCGCAACTGCTCGGAAAGCGCTTTATTCCTTTTGGCATGGCGACAGTTGGAAGAAGAAGAGGAAGAAGAAGAGGAAGAGGTTGATCGCGCTTCAGTGGTGGAGGCGGCAGCTTCAGTTTTCTGTTCGAATTCGAAGGGGGTGAGGTATTGGTGGAACAGGGGGAACTCGTTTAGCAAAGCTAAGCCTTTTTCACGGTTATCTTGCTTCTGTAGGCTTTGGAAATCTAGGCAGCTAGCAGGCTGTTGGGAGCTAGCGAAGTCTCGGTCTTCGACAACTTGCCTGGCCATCAGCACGGAGTCGATCGCTGCTACGCGCTTGGCTACTGCGATTGATTCCAACATCGCCTTGACATTGCCCAACTGAGTATGGTGAGCAAAAACAACGGAGCAGACATGAGGTGAGACGAGACGGGTGCGTTTGGTGGTTGTTTTGTGTATATGTATGTGTTATGTTTGTGTGTGTGTTTGTGTGAGAGTGAACGTGTGTGGAGTGCAGAGAGAGAGAGAGAGAGAGAGAGAGAGAGAGAGAGAGAGAGAGAGAGAGAGAATGTGTGTGTGTTTACGAAGGAGATGTAAATGAAATCGACCTCGTAAAGAATTTTTCTCGCCGCGGAAAGTACAGGGAGCATGATCGAACGCTGCACAAATGGACCGAGTTGTGTACACGAGAAGTTACAACAAAGTGTGGCAACCTGTTTCTGCATTCCAAGTTTCTTATCGAACTTCTTCGAAATTTTCCTCATTCCCTCCACGTTGTCTTGCATGAATGTCATGGTGGTCTGGACGTCTTCGAGGATAGAGATGATGATCGACATTGTCGACGGGCCTGAAGGCTGCACGCACATCCCATGTTGGAATAAGCTCTGGTTGCGGTCAAGCACTGAACGAAAAATGGCAAATAATCACCTTGGAGCAACTGGCCTCTTCGTCATCCTCAGGGTACATTCCAGAATCGCCATCATCCACCGTCGTCTTCTCCACTTCTTGGCTCAGAGCAGCCGTTTTTTCCTGTATGGACCTGCCGCACGAAATCTTGATACAACACAATACAGAACCGAAGGAGAGGCCAACCTAAGTTTGTCGACTGCATACGCGAACACCTTTTCGGCCTCGTTTTTGAACTCCTATAAGACACAGTCATTGAGTCTGTCTAGTAAGAGCGAAAGGCTGTGGACCTTTTCGAACAGCTTGAAGGCGGCATCCCAGTCGTCAGCGCTGGAATGGAATGCCTCCTCCTCTCGCAGTTGGCCTAAACAGGGCATACATACAAAGTGCGCAGAAGCAAAAGAAGGCCAATGCAAACATGCGTGCTTGCCTCATGTGAAAGAAGGTAAAGGTCAGGCCAGCGTTCGAACAAGTTCGATAATTTTCATTCGAAAAGGTAAGAATTGAGTGCTTGCCTCATGTCAAAGGAGGTAAAGGTCAGGCCAGCGTTCGAACAAGTTCGATAATTTTCATTCGAAAAGGTAAGAATTGAGAAGGGTTTACGAATAAGGTGTTTCAGCGCCTTGTAGTTAAGATACCATTTGGACCCTGCACAGCAAAATCAAACACTGGTTGGCATCAGAGTTTTCGGGTTGTGAGAGGTCAAAAGGTGACTAAGACGATTTTCTTTTTTCTTTTCTTGCGTGGATTATGGCAGAAGACTCACCGTTGGCCAGCTTCTCGAGCCTCTTGCCGTACTTCATGCGGCGTTGTTTGTCGAGAAGCATAAAGCCAGACCCGTCCAGAAAGGCTGTCAAATGCCTGTGTGGGACTGCACTGTTAGTGTGCAACCTCGAAATTTTTCTACAATGTGCAGTTGCCTGTGAAAAGTGGAAGACAAAAAGGGATCTAGAATTGTTCAGGACATGAATGCTTCCCGGATATATCGGAATATTTTGCGACAGACTGCCCCTACCACGTGCGGCTTTTTTATGAGCAGCTTACCCGGGACTGCACGGGCCGGCCTGTCTCTTTCAGACTCGGCCGTCCCTTTAACGCGGATCCTCTTAAATGGTCCAGAGTGCTGCATCTATCCTGTCAAATGCAGGCCAAAATTTTTTTTCACTGTCCACATGTGGAAAACTTTTTAGGCAGTTAGCGAGCCCTAAACTACACGTATATGCATATGTTATGTATCTATACATTATGATGCATGGTGTTGTTAAAATGAAAGCGAATTATGCAGAGACTATAGTCAAAATTAAATCATAAATCTTCTCCTTCTCCTCCTTCTCCTCCTTCTCCTCCTTCTCCTCCTTCTCCTCCTTCTCCTCCTTCTCCTCATCCTTCTCATCTTTCTCTTTCTCCTTCTCCTTCTTCTTCTTCTTCTTCTTCTTCTTCTTCTTCTTCTTCTTCTTCTTCTTCTTCTTCTTCTTCTTCTTCTTCTTCTTCTTCTTCTTCTTCTTCTTCTTCTTCTTCTTCTTCTTCTTCTTCTTCTTCTTCTTCTTCTTCTTCTTCTTCTTTTTCTTCTTCTTCTTCTTCTTCTTCTTCTTCTTCTTCTTCTTCTTCTTCTTCTAATGAGAACAAAATTGTACAGAGACTAAAGTCAGAGCGTAACTAAGTCGATGTTTCTAGAAACAAGGGAGAAGGAAAAGAAATAAAGTATGAAATAGATATGATAGAGGAACAGAATTTATGAGGAGATAAACAGGAATGTTAAAAAGGGGAAAGAAAGTAGATATGAAGACTGGACAGAAGTGAGAGTGAAAAAAAGAAAGAAATGAGGGGAGAAAAAGAGCAGGAAAGAGAGAATAAAGGAATAAGAGACTATGTACAAAAGAAGAAAGAAGAACTATCACTAAGCTAGTGAGAGCGTCGCGGTGCATCCCAAAGGCGCCGCTTTGCTAAGTCAAGGATTCGCGCGTTGCATCGCGCTGTTTCAGCCGCAGACATCGCTCGAAAGTAGGGTAGGAGGCCACGTGGTTTCCGAGGGAAATCATCAAGCATTGCATCAGCGAGCGTGTCTCGCGCAGCTGGTAGCACTCGAACCACGCTAGCGTAATACGCTTGCACTCTGCGAAAGTAACCCAAGGCTTCACGACCAAGAGCGCCAGTGGGTTCAAGAACCCATGGAATTAGTGTTGTGTTGGAAGCCATAGCCAATTGATCGTACTGGCGATGCTTGATGACTTCACGCTGAGATGCAGCAGCAAGCGGAGTGGTAGCTGCTAGCATCAGGGAAGTTTGAGCAGTTGGTGAAGCGAAACTAACATCAATGAGTGCATCAGAATGACTCATATTAGCAGGACGCCACCAAATGCGTAGATCAGGATGCTCTCTTGTCGCATCTTGAAAGTGTAGATGGTCAGGCTCGATCTCGACGACTGCTCCACAGCGTCGAAGAAAAGTGGCTAACATCTTCACATAACTATCATGTCTCCTTATGATAGCCCCTCCAACTACGGAACAAGTTCTTGTGAGAAAGTGGTAGGTAGCAGTATCGAAAGTAAGTAGCTGTTGACAACCAGGGAAGTTGTGTAGGCATCACCCCCCGGATAGCCGGTAAAAAATACCTTTTCCTGGTGACAGGTGCACCAGCTTGTTTTTCAGTATTATTTGTCCGGATTTGACATGATGCCATTTTATTCCTGGTCTGTTGCCGTTTTCCTTTTTGGCTTCACTGAGCTAATATAACGAGACATCATTCTCATTCTTGAGGACTGTGTTTGGTTGTATTACCGACTTTTTACGAGCTATCGTTGGGGGCATTACATTTGGAGTCCACATCACTAGGGTGATTTCTTTCTGCTTTGCCACACAGGCAACAGAGTGAATTTTCACTGACCTGTCTCACACGGGGACGTCAGACGAAACAAATACTCCAACACAGCTCCCTCATAACTCTTTCACAAAACAAATAATTTGATTGGCCTCAAGCAGGTGTCTCGTACCCTCTAGCCCAATCAGTATCTGTGTGCTCACAAGGAGACATCAGATACAAACTCTCTGTCGTTCTTGCTGTTCTCACACAGAGACCAAGAAGAAGGAGGTGGACAGAAGAGTGAAGGAACACACACAAAACACAAACAAGCATAGGGACAGGAGCACAACACTCTACCCTTCTAGTTTGTGCATTTATCTGCATTATCTCACACATACGTCAGAGTATTTTTGCAAATCTCTGATCGTTTTCTAAAGGTAGGTCTGAGAACCTATCCGACCGACTGTCGACTTCTCAAGGAGAGCTTTTCTAGCTTCTCTATTACTATCTGTGTGTAGGTCCAAGTGCCTCATACTAGATACAATATAGAAAAGAAGGAGGAGAAAGTAATCTGAGTAAGGAGAACAAGAAATCGGAGAAAGTCTCAAAGACTATTTTTCTCAAACAAAAACAAACATACAAACAGTGTTTCATAGAGGACAGGGAATCTTATCCTACCCTCTCTATTAGTTTCTCTCTTCACTAGTCAATCGACTGAAGGAGGAACAGAACACAAACGAACAAAAACCAAACATAGGAGCTGACACTGTCCTCCTGTCGATCACTACTACGACATCATGTCGACAGAGATCGCCGAAGTGAGTGAATTCTCGGAGGCAGATCAAAGAAGAGAAGAAGAAGAAGAAGCAGGAGGAGGAGGAGGAAGAGGATTGAATGAAGGAGGAGGAGGAGGATTGAATGAAGGAGGAGGAGGAGATGAAGGAGTAGGAGGAGGAGTAGAAGAGGGCTGGGATGATGAAGCAAGATATGGAGGAGCCGAAGATGAAGGATTTGAACAGGAAGAGACGGGAGGAGGAGGAGCATATGGTAATCCCTTACCACCTGCCTACACGGGAGGAGGAGGACGAAAAATGATCGACTTGATTCATAGTGATGGAGAGGAGATCACAGTGGAGGAACAACAGTGGGTGCAAGACCACTATGACCTCACTAAAGAAGAGTTTGATAACAAGATGGGGGGAGAGAAGGATACCTATGTGTGGATCCCTCAGGATCAAAGAAGAGAGAAAAGTCGTGCTAAAAAGGATGTCTATATCCTATTATCAAACACAGCACAGCTCCTCGGCAAACTGGTCTCTGATCCAGAAGAGAGAAAGAAGATACAGCATATCAAGTTTGGGGACACACACACCCACCTTGAATTACTCGATGCTATCTTTGGGGTGTACACTCAAACCCTGATTTGGGAACGTACATACGGCCCACGATGTGAGGGTTACCTCCAGTACACAAACCCAAGAGCAACGGCCAGATTCCTCGCGACTGGTCAGGAGGCAGTCGATGTAACAAAAATGAAGACCAATCTGGGTTCGAAAAACTCGAGTGGCATATTTCATTTTTTACAATGGAAATAAAGGCCTTGGAAGAGGGGAAGGCAGAGATGGAAAAAAGCATTAAGGCAGCAGGAGAAACTCATCCTGTGATTGATGAGTTCGAGAAGACCGACAGAGTTCTGACCAAGATCAGACTGTTGATGGGTGCGTTACTGCACAAGGAGGCATGGAAGAGATGGATTCCTACCAAGGATCACTCTGTCCTTAAATCACTTAGTAACGCACCACCGGTCGCCAACAAAGCAGGTGTTGACCAATATGTGGAGAAATATAATTTTCTCAGATCTGCTTCTGAATTGGTGGCCTTTATCACTCATGCTCAAAAGCTGGTGATATCTGAGAAGAAGAAGGCGAAAGAGAATGAGGAGTTCGAGAAGACGATGAGACTGGAGAGAATGAAAGCAAAAGTGAGTGGTGCAAAGACACACCCTCTGACATATTTGACCCCACCAGCTCCTGCCCCACCAGCCTCTGCACCCTCGGGCTCAACTACGGTGGTGGTCACAAACACGGAGAAGAAGGACAGACAGAACATCATAAATGCCTTCAAGGGGAAGAAAGGAGGAGTGGCAAGTCTCATGCTATATGCCAAGACGAGCTCAGACAAAGACTCTGATGCTTCGCTTTTGAGCAAGCTCAAAGAGATCAATGCCTGCATGAAGGCTTTTCCTTGCGACGAAACGCAGGAATACGAGGCCCTTGTTACTGTTTTTGACCAATCTCTAGTCTCGGAGGGATTTGATCTGACACAGTACAAGTTTTTGAGAAAGAAGGAGGAGATTAAGAGAAACAATGCAACAGGCCTAGACGCTCAGTGTGAACTGGCGGTGGCCACACTCATTTCATATTTTCAATCTCATGTATACCAGCATCTCTGCACTGGTACTCTCATAGGATTTGAAATCTTTGAGACAGTGGCGATGAGTTTGAGGAGTGCTGTTGGCTTGGCGGCGACCCTTACGGAGGTAGTTTCCTCCTATGGGCTATTCTATGGCCGCAAGGCGATCATCCTCTATTTCTTTTCGGCGTTACACACAGTTAACCCGAGTAAGCTTACTCAGCTCATACAACAATGCTCGACGTTTAGCTCAGTGAAGTCCAAGAACTTCCTCGAGACACACGTGTTCGAAAATACGGTTCAAAGCGTTGCTCCGTCAGCACTGTTTCAAGAAGTGATGAGTGCATGCTCAAACATGGACTCGCTCACGGAGGCACATACGGCACAGGCAGGCGGTGTACCTGTTGGCGCACAAGCCACGTACACAAACAGAGTTGCCGGTTGGAAGAGACAGAGAGAGCCAGACCTGAAGACCGCATGTTGGAGGTGGTTCGCGGGCTTGCAGTGTAAGGCACAGATGGAGAACAGAGACTGCTCTTTCAATCATGATAGGCAGAACCCAACAGCAAGGGCAAATTTTCTGAGCAGGACGGAAGGCAAGGAACCGGGCCTTTTCAATATGCTTCAGATTGCCGCTGTGAACGAAGGTTGGTATGCCAATATGTGTGATGATGAGGAGTTACGAGAGGCAATCATTACCTACATGAAGAGGATGAAGGAGAAGAAGGAGGAAAGGGAGAGACAAAAGAACTTAAAGGCCTCTCAAAGAGGACGAGAAGGAGGAGCAGGAGCAGGAGGACGAGGAGGAGGAGGAGGAGGAGGACGAGGACGAGGAACATGGAGAGGAGCCTCGAGGTGGCAGGGAACCCCTCAGAGAGGAAGAGGAGGAGGTCGGGGATATACCCCTTATGGAGGGAGAGCTGTTCGAGCTCCAGCCCCCCCACCCAGAGGAGGAGGAGGCTCGTGGGCAAGCTCCAACCCGAATTTCGGTCGAGCTCAGGCCTACAACACTGCCTCGGAGACCGATACGTCATCCTACCCGGACACTACTCAAGGTAATCGTTTCGAGGTGGTGGAATGACTGGAGGGGGAAGAAGAGAGGAAGGAGAAGACTATGAAGTTTAACCCTAAAGTCACAGTGCTTTCTAATGCTGTTGTGCAGAATGGGCCAACGCTTCCTCTATGTGAAAACAAAGATGTGGGTACACAGAGACTGCAGCCCCAAGGTAGTCTCATACCCGTTCATACAGCACGGTTACCAATGATAACTGATGCAAATAGGAAGGCAAGACTTGCGATGGAGGCGAGGAGGCCAATGGCAGACGTATCGCCTCGGCCAAGCAAACAACCACGAACAGACTCAATATCTACGGTCGCGGCGGGTGGCGAGCAAAAAGACAATGTGTGTACTCAAGTACCACAAGACAATGTCGCTCAAATAGTAAACGCACCAGTACCGCAGAATAATAAAAATGTTAATGAGGTGAAGCAGGAGGAGAAGAAGGAGGAGTTGAAAAACTTAGAGACAAGACTCCAAAATTTGGAACGTAAAGTTCTTGTTCTCGCAGCCAATATACACAGGCCCGATGCTCTGTGTTATACGGAACTTTATTGTGAAACATTGAAGACAATATTAAAAGTTGGTAATGATACGATGGCGAATATTAATATTGTCGGCCGGAAGTTTTTAAATCGATACCGGGACTGGGTGGACGGAAATATGAAAAAGTCAACGGGCACTCTCAAAGGAGTGAGCAGCCGGACGGATATCACGGGAATCATCACACTGACCTTTAAATTGAAATCCGCACGAGTATACCGTATGGACCTCTATGTCGTCCCCGGTTACCACGGGTCAATATTACTATCGTATGACCAATTGGCTACGATGGGGGCTGTGATTGATTGCGCCGCACGGCGAGTGATATATGGAGTAAAAAGAGGAGAAGAGAACGATATTGATCCCTTCAACGCTACTGACTCTTATGAGGCTTATGAGCTGAGTCTAGCGACGGATCACAAAAAGATGGCCATCGCACATGAGGCACTTGAGGTGTACGTTCACCCCCATGTCGTAAGACCGGATGAACAGTCCTGGACCGACAATTGGGAATCCCAAGTGTGCACTGTCACAGTTCCGACATGCCATTGGGACAAAAAGTCTATTGATGACTTAATCGAGAAGCGAAAGGAGGAGATTATATGTGTCGCACAAAGAAGCCCGTCGTTGGCGAGATTCGCGGAAGGAGTAGGAACAGATGTCCATATTACTAACGGATACTGTTTCCATGCGAAAGTAGGAGAAGAAAAAAGGGAGGCGTTTGTACCAAGGAGAACGGGGCGAATCCCGGATACTCCACCAGAAACTATTGAAAGTTTTATTACTGATTTCTGGGGTGACGAGCCCACGTGGCCCGTTCACTGTCTGAAGTGAAGAAATGCTTACGGACTTTATTCGAAAATAATAAGCCGTATACTATTATCCTGCCATATAATGAGAAGGCGATATGGGCGCAGGAAATAAGGGACCGGCTTATTGATCATCCTATACCGGTACCCTCTCGCAAGCAACAGCTAGTGGTGGCTTGTCGTATGGGAACTCGTGAGCAGAGCAGTGCATACAAGCGGAAGCTCAGAGACCTCGACAAGTTGAAATTGATACCGCAAGCATTCACATGCTTTGATGGTTTTTACACCCGTAAAGCTCCTTTGCAATACGCGAGACTCATTGACATGCTGGTGGAGCTCGGTAAAGATGATGAGCCAGACACGGTCACGTATGAAAAGACGGGCCTAGATGATGTCTCGGAAGAGGACTTAGGCTTGGAGGAGGACAGAGAACCCCTCAAGCAACATAAGCAGATGTCTGATGAAGATTATCAAGAGGCGGCGCGGAAAATATTGGAAGAAGGAGTAGGCACGGAGAAGGAGAAGGAGCTTTTAAAAGCCAAATTAGAGGCGAACAAGGAAATTTTTGACCCTCCACATGCAGGTGGTGTCAAGCCTGAAGATTTCACTGCGGTTATTTACAAAATACCGGGTGCGGAGCCGTCACCGGCACCACGAAGGGCGAATTTGAGTATACATGAGGCGAAGATAGCGGAGGAGCTAGCAAGACAGCTGCTCAACGAGGACTTTATTGAGAGATCAACATCCTCAATAGTCTCACAACCGAGAATAGTGCCGAAGCCAGGAGGAGAATGGCGCCTGACAGTTAACTATGCTCGTGTTAACAAGGTGCTGGAGGAAGAGAGAAATCCTCTCCCGACAAGGAAGGAGAGTACTGCAGAATGCAAAATTCTATTCGGTCATTGACCTTAAGAATGGCTTCTGGCAGATACCACTGGAGGAAAAGTCCAGATGGCTGACGGCGTTTGTGGTGGGTATGGAAATATACCAATGGAAAGTGCTTCCGATGGGCCTCAAGCAAGCCCCAGGACTTTTCCAGAAGGCGATGCAGAAGATGTTGAGCAGTCAGTACGATGATTTGTCTGACGGAGGCTTTATGAGAAGGCGGGGACAGAAGGAGGGAGAATATGCATTTTGCTATATCGATGACATTATCGTATACTCTAACACAATGGAGGAGCATATCGATCATTTGTCCGATATATTCAGGCGCATCGGAGCTTTTGGCCTGAAGTGCAATCTAAAGAAGTGTCAACTTGCCAAGACGAGTGTGACATACTTAGGGTACGAGATCTCCCATAATCGAGTCTCGATATCCAAAGAGAAGAGGGAGGAGATTATGAATTGACCGATACCGAAGAACCGCACTGAATTGCACTCATTCCTTGCGATGGCGCAATACTATAGCCAGTTTATACCCGATTGGGGTGCAACACGGGCTAAAGTGGAGAAAATGATAGATTTTGGAGACTTTGAGAAGTGGGACGAAGAGGCTTTGCAAGCGTTTCATGCGCTCAAAGATCTCATTTACAAAGACCCGAAAGACGAAGGACTGGTGTTAACGATGCCCGACTTTACAAAACAATTCGTAGTCGATACAGACGCATCTAAGTTTGCGATTGGGGCTGTATTACAACAAGAGGATGAGGAGAAAAAATTACGCCCAATCATGTTTATTAGTAGGAAGTTGTGTGCGGCGGAGAGAAACTATTGCACAAGGCAAAGAGAGGCGTTGGCGGTAGTATGGGCCCTCAAGAGGCTCAGAGAGTATTTGTGGGGAGCACCTCAATTGACTGTCAGAACTGATCATCATAACCTGTTATGGTTGATGAATCATGAACAGACGGGACGGCTGGCGCGGTGGCAAGCGTTCTTGTCTTGTTTCGATTTTACAATGGTCCATCTACCGGGAAAGCGAAATGTAGTCGCTGATAGCCTCTCTAGGCTAGAGTTTAACTCAGAAGTATCGGCGTTGGTGTCCACGGTGGAGATGGAAGACTTGTCCACTGACAAGGTGTATGAGGTCAGCCACATTGAGGCGATGGAGATGGCGAGTGGAGTCCGATATGACCGCACAGGTCTACGGTACAGTCCACAAGGCCCGGATCACGGGATATGTTGTGAGCTACAT
>WBZZ01003559.1:25000-27500 GCA_019918135.1 Paulinella micropora
CTGCCTGCCTACCTATCTATCTACCAACCTACCTACTCATTTATCCCTTGTATCAATTTCTGTCTAGATTCTGGACCGTGCGGCGCGTCATGTCGACATTGACCAGTTAGCGCGCGATTGGCTACACCTACACAACCTCCTCCACCATCACCACAAAAACACATCTGCGCTCCATCATAACCACAAAAACACATCTGCGCAGTCACAAGCTTCTTCTCCACCTCCGGAGGATCACGTGCTCATGTCCGACGACCGTTACGTAGCCATGTCGGAGCGGTTACTCCACTCCGTTTCCTCGCTCTCCCCTCCGCTTTTAGTAAAGCTTTGGACAAGCGCGAGCCAGCTGGACTCCGGTAGAATATTACGTACATACATACATACATACATACATACATACATACGTACACACATACGTACATACATGATGACAGATAGATGCATGATGATAGATACACACACACATGATGTAAGCTGACAGACAAGGCGTCCGAGCGCGGAGATGCTTGTACCTCCTAATACAGAATGTTCTTGTACATGTCAACAGACCAGAAGTAGTAAACGTAAATTTCGCTGATTTTGTTGACAATTTCCTACTGAAAACCAGGTTTAAGGTGGCTCCTTGCCACCTGTGTGTGTGCATGTCTGCATTTATGCGAATGTAGGGGTGCATACACGGATGCGTGCTCGCATGCGTGTATGTATGCACATATGTGTGTAGTTCTGTGCGTGTGTACGTTGTATGCATGCATGTATGCATGTATGCCTGCAGGACACCCGCTCTTGTCTGCGTTGGCTGATGCTACCGTTGCTGCAGTTACATCGTCAGCTGGTCATGTCTTTATAAGAGCTGTCCCAAAAGAAAATGCCCACTTTTGATTCTCTTTCTCCGCGGGAAGAAGGCCGAGTCAGCTGGTTTTGTTTCACGTGCATACACTACAGGCCTCGTGTATTAGTGTGATCTAACCTACAAGTGTGGGGCTTGGAACCCCGTCGAAAGAAGGAGAGGGGGGAAAATAGGAAAATTTCTGCTTTTTTTTTTTTTTTTGGGGGGGGGGGGGGGACGTCCGCAAATGAGACGTCTCTCATGTTCTGTCGTCCTTGCCGAATGTCCAAGAACGGACCTGAGTTGGAATGTCCTAGTATGCCGCAAAGACGTTCCACACATGCAGCATCCCCGAGCCTCAAGCTCTTATTCCATGATAAATTCAAGATGGAAGATTTTAAAAATGGCACAAGTAATTTTTTGAATTTTCAAACTCACCACTTTTCGATTCTTGTTTTCTCTCAAAAGAAGTCGCAGTCCATATTCACAATTGCAGGAGACGTGTGATGGTGTGACATATCTGCATCCACGGGCCCCTGAAACACACTTGGGCAACAAAAAAAAAAGGGGGAGAAAATAAAAACGGAGCATGTCCTAAAAGAAATTTTGGGGCATCCCTAACATGGGATATACCCAGGCATTAATGATGCCTCCTGAGCAGGAATGTCCCTATGGTCGGATGTTCCGAGGTGAGCCTGCGTTGTTCAGACTCCAAGCCCTTTCCAGCTTAGAAATCTAATACCTTCAAACTCAAGAAGCCCGCCGCCTGAGAGATTCGATCTTTCTGTCCCAACCATATGTGGTGGGCTGTATAGATGTGAAAGCAAATGCAACATCTCTGACTCGTATAGAGACTGAAGGTATATAGTAAAGATTTACCTCAGTCTTTTTTGACAAGAACGCGGGAAAACCAAAGGACATCGATTGAGGCTTCTTACTGAGAAAAAAGCCATTTTTTTCTTTTTTTAATGATTTACCGCGAAAAAAGCAGATCAGGGCCATGGTAGGTCGCATTAGAGAGCTTATGGATAGATAGACGCGCCATCAAATGCATCCTTGCTTGTATCCACTTTGGAAAGAAATCAAGGAATATGGGGTTGAGGTATCAGAATTTATCATGACTTTCCCAACATTCCATCACTTTTAGTCCATCTCGACGTAGAAGGTAAAGCTCAGCATATGTGCAATAGTATGCTACTATACATGGTCTGTTGTGTATGCGCACTGAATAAAACCAGCCATCTCGGCCTTCTTGCCAGAGAGAAAGAGGATCCAGGGAGGAAGCAGCCATCTCGGCCTTCTTGCCAGAGAGAAAGAGGATCAAAAGTGTGCATTTTCTTTTGGGACACCTCTTACATGCAAACATACTTAAAATGTGTGTTGGCGTTGACTTGTCTTTATCTGTGCATGTGTGTTTCTTGCGAAATGCACCCATTTAAAGTATGTTTGCATGTAATAAGTATGTGTACAATTTCTAGGTACAGCATTCACGCCGGAAGAACTGGCTGGCGTGCTGCAGGTGTGTATGTGATGTGATGTGATGTGATGTGGTGAGATGAGATGTGATGTGTTGTGATGTGATGTGTTGTGATGTGATGTGATGTGGTGTGATGTGGTGTGGTGTAATGTGGTGTGATGGTGATGTGTATGCGATGTGACGCAAGGCTATGGACAAGC
>WBZZ01003559.1:32500-35000 GCA_019918135.1 Paulinella micropora
GTATGTAGAGTATGTATGTAGAGTATGTATGTAGAGTATGTATGTAGAGTATGTATGTAGAGTATGTATGCATAGGATGTATGCATAGTATGTATGTATTGTATGTATGCTTAGTATGCATGCTTAGTATGTATGCTTAGTACATATGTATAGTATGTATGTATAGTATGTATGTATAGTATGTATGTATAGTATGTATGTATAGTATGTATGTATAGTATGTATGTATGTGTGTATGTATAGTATCTATGTATAGAATGTATGTATGGTATGTACGTATAGTATGTATAGTATGTATGTATAGTATGTATGTATAGTATGTATGTATAGTATGTATGTATAGTATGTATGTATAGTATGTATGTATAGTATGTATGTATAAGATGTATGTATAAGATGTATGTATAGTATGTATGTATGGTATGTATGTATAGTATGTATGTGTATGTATGTATGTATATGTATGTATGGTATGTATGTATAGTATGTATGTATAGTATGTATGTATAGTATGTATGTATAGTATGTATGTATAGTATGTATGTATAGTATGTATGTATAGTATGTATGTATAGTATGTATGTATGGTATGTATGTATAGTATGTATGTATAGTATGTATGTATAGTATGTATGTGTAGTATGTATGTATAGTATGTATGTATAGTATGTATGTATAGTATGTATGTATAGTATGTATTAATGTATAGTATGTATGTATAGTATGTATGTATAGTATGTATGTATAGTATGTATGTATAGTATGTATGTATAGTATGTATGTATGGTATGTATGTATAGTATGCATGTATAGTATGTATGTATAGTATGTATGTATAGTATGTATGTATAGTATGTATGTATAGTATGCATGTATAGTATGTATATATAGTATCTATGTCTAGTATGTATGTATGGTATGTATGAATGTATGTAGGGGAGGCAAGTTCCCGTGACCTGGCCTTAATGTTACATGGAATCGCAACTCTCAAGTATATATACATACTATACATACATACTATACATACATACTATACATACATACTATACATACATACTATACATACATACTATACATACATACTATACATACATACTATACATACATACTATACATACATACTATACATACATACTATACATACATACTATACATACATACTATACATACATACTATACATACATACTATACGTACATACTATACATACATACTATACATACATACTATACATATATACTATACATACATACTATACATACATACTATACATACATACTATACATACATACTATACATACATACTATACATACATACTATACATACATACTATACATACATACTATACATACAGACTATACACACATACTATACATACATACTATACATACATACAATACATACATACAATACATACATACAATGCATACATACTATACATACATATTATACATACATATTATACATACATACATATACATACATACATACACATACATACTATACATACATACTATACATACATACTATACATACATACTATGCATACACACTGTACATACATACTGTACATACATACTGTACATACATAGTATACATACACACTATGCTTACATACTATGCATACATACTCACATACTATTATGACGGTCATTCATGCATATCATACCTACTATACATACATACCTGGCGTTTATACTGCATGTGATTGTAAGCTTCTCAAGTATGATTATCATAAACATTCATACATAGCATACATACGATACGTACATACTTTACACTCATACCTGGCGTTGTGTTGCAACCCTCAAGTATAACACACATCATATACTATGCATGCATGCTATAATACATACTTTTCATACATACTTCACAAATGTACATACGTACTAGTAAATACATAGATATGACCCTGGATCAATCAGTTGTTTTTTTTGGGGGGGGCGGGGGGGGGGGGGGGGGGGGGGGGTGTTTACGCGTGAGTGCATACATGCATAACATACATAACATACATACATGGCATACCATAAACAACATACACACACACACATAACATATATAAGATATGTCTAAGTATTTCGGCCTCACTACTTTCAGGCCAACTTGCCTGTGGCCCCTCGTTTTTCACCGCAAAAATGACTGTTTCTATGAAAGTTGGGACATGAGGAAAAAAAGAAAAAATCCTCAGCGAAAATCCCCTGCTTTTCGCGGGTGGCCGGAAGCTTTTTTTGAGGGTTTTCAACAAATGACCGCTTCTTGCGAATAATTTGTTGGTGGCCGGAATGCTTAGACATACCTTAGATATGGCATGTATGTATGTATGTATGTATGTATGTACGTATGTATGTATGTACGTATGTCTCTGTGTGTGTGTGTGTGTGTGTGTGTGTGTGTGTGTCAGTGTGTCAGTGTGTCTGTGTGTCTGTGTGTATGGGTCTGCCTATATCTATATCTATATCTATATCTATATCTATATCTATATCTGGTCCAATCAGTGTCG
>WBZZ01003559.1:47500-50000 GCA_019918135.1 Paulinella micropora
TGTCCCTCTCTATTGCCTTAATGTCCCTCTATTGCCTTATTTCCTCGATATCCCGTCTGTCGCCTCTATGTTGCCTTGGTGTCCGTTTCTATTGCCATCATCTACCTATCAGCTCATACCTGGTCTGTCCGTCTATCTATCTAATCTATCTACATATATCCCCTTTGCCCTTTGTGTTACACGCCTTCTGTGTCATGGATGAGGTAAACTATGTAAATCTAACTATCAGCTCATACTTCGTCTGTCTGTCTATCTATCTAATCTATCTACATATATTCTTTGTGTTGCACGCCTTCTGTGTTATGGATGAGGAGCTTTCCATAAATACCATGTTACATACATATATACTCACATACATACATACATACATACATACATACATACATACAGACATACATACATACATACATACATACATGCATGCATGCATGCATACAGAAATACAGACAGACATACAAACACAGACAGACAGACAGACATACATACATACATACATACATGCATGCATACAGACATACAGACAGACATACAAACACAGACAGACAGACAGACAGACATACATACATACATACATACATACATATATTCATACGTACATACTTATACATACATACATTCATGTACATACATACAATCATATACATACATGCATACATGCATACATACATGCATACATACATACGTACGTACATACATACGTACGTACATACATACATACATACTTACATACATTTCAGGTAGAGGTGGCGTCGATTTTGTTCCAGCAGTTAATACCTGGTCTATATCTCTATCCTTATACATATTCAATGATGTTTTACCCTTCCCCCCCCTCCCCCCACGTTTCCAATATCTCTCACGGCGAGTGATGTGTTTCTTCCACGCCTTGAACCAGCTATCTACACTTGTTTCTATATTCATGTTCATGTTTATGTCGATATTCATATCTTCGTGTGCATTGTATGATGATTTTACCTCCCCCCCCCCCCCAATATATTATACAGTTGACTCTGTCCAAATGTCCTCCCCGGGGGGGGGGGGGGGACCAAATTTTGAGAGAGAGAGAACAGTTGACCCTGCGCCTCACGGTCTCAGGTGCTGGTCCCCCTCTTAAGCAAAATGTTTACCGTGAACTTACCACATCACTTCAACCCCTGCATTATTAAGGGGGGGGGGGTGGGGGCCAAACTTGACCCTAGACCTCACATTTCGTTATCGATCTATCTATCGATCTATCTATCTATCTATCTATCTATCTATCTATCTATCTGCCTCCCTACCTACCAATCTATCTATCTATCTATCTATCTATCTATCTATCTGTCTATCTAAACCCAAAATTTGGTCCCCCCCGGCCCGCGCAGGGACATTTGGACAGAATCAACTTGTACGCCCCTACGTAGAACTATCTATCACGCCGAGTGATGAGCACTTCCACGCGATATACCATTGTTTCTATATTTATACGTAGATTTTCATTCATATTATATATTCACATCTAAATCTTTATATGAATTGTACGGTGTTATACCCCCCCCCCCCCACCCCCCCCCCCACCCCTCCCTTCTCCCTACACGTAGAGTTGTCTATTGCGCCGAGTGATGAGAACTTCCACGCTCTGAACCAGCTCTATACTGTCGCGCTGACTCTGGAATGGCTGTACCCTACTGTCAGGTAGTTGGACAGGTAGATAGGAGGGTGAGGGGGGGGGGGGGGGTAGGTAGGTAGGTAGGTAGGTCAACCAGCTCTATACTGTAATAACTATAGTGCTGGTTCAACTGCCCCTACCCATCTATGAGGTAGGTAGGCAGATAGAAAGGTAGGTAGGTAGGTAGGTAGGTAGGTAGGTAGGCAGGAAGGTAGGAAGGTAGGTAGGTAGGTAGGTAGGTAGGCAGGTGAGCCAGTTCTATACTGTTGCGCTGACCTCTAATGGTTCTACCCTACTGTCAGGAAGCTAGGTAGGTAGGTAGGTAGGTAGGTAGATGGAGAGACAGACAAATAGACAGGCATCATTCTACAGTGTTGCACTGGCTCTCGACTGCCTCTATCCGTCTGCGAGGTAGGTAGGTAGGTAGGTAGGTAGGTAGGTAGGTGGTTAGACAGCTCTATACTGTTGCGCTTACTCGAGTGGCTCCATCCGTCTGTGAGGTAGATAGGTAGCTAGCTAGCTTGGTAGGTAGGTAGGTAGGTAGGTAGGTAGGTAGGTAGAATATAGAGACAGACAAGTAGACATATATGCACATGTATGAATGCATATGATAAATACAATATCAATGACATTCATAGCGTGCGTTGGCCAAGCGGCTTGCAGCAAGCAGTGCTGGACCAAGCCATGGGTAAGTCTATCTATCTATCTATCTATCTATCTATCTATCGTATAGCAACTTTGCGCAAGACAGACAACTCGGCCCTGCACAAGAACGCTATCTATCTATCTATCTATCTATCTATCTATCTATCTATCTATCTATCTATCTATCTGTCTGTCTATCTATCTATCAGT
>WBZZ01003559.1:55000-93284 GCA_019918135.1 Paulinella micropora
ACTACTACTACTACTACCACTACTACTACTACTACTACTACTACTACTACTATTATTATTATTATTATTATTATTATTATTATTATTATTGTTATTATTATTATTATTATTACTATTATTATTATTATTATTATTATTATTATCATCATCATCATTATTATTATTATTATTATTATTATTATTATTATTATTATTATTATTATTATTATTATCATCATTATTATTATTATTATTATTATTATTATTATTATTATTATTATTATTATTATTATCATTATTATTATGGACACCGTGATAGCCCAGTGGTCAAGTTCTACCATCTGGGCCCTGTCGCCAGTTCGATTCCCGTCGGTGCCACCAGTATTTTCATTGAACATACCGGTCCGTCTGGAAGTGTTGGAACTGCCCGTGCGGGGGTGTCATTAGAGCCTATCGTCAATTCTTCGTACTCCCCTCACGGGTGAGACGATGGAGGCACATGTGCAGATTTGCATCAGCCATTGACAGAGAAGCACTATTATTATTATTATTATTATTATTATTATTATTATTATTATTATTATTATTATTATTATTAAATGGAGGCACATGTCCAGGATCTGGATCTGATGCTATAGTCTGAGGAAGCCTATTATTATTATTATTACTATTATTATCATTATTATTATTATCCCTGAAAGGTGTTGGAGAAGGGGGTGGGGGGTTTGGGGGGAGGGGGAAAATTGAAATTGTGTACCCCACCCCCCCACCCCCAACCCCCTCCCCCCCCCAAATCGGCACCCCTGTCGGAATAAATCATGGTTTGTGGGAACGAGGAGGAGTTCGGAGCTCATATTTGCAGGGTGGCTAGCCCCAGACTCGATGTTGATGCTGATATGATTTTTTTGGAATTCACGCAAATATTTTCGTTAGGGCAGTGTCCTGAATGCAAAAATTCCTTGTTTTTTTTCGCACCCTGTCGGAATAAATCATGGTTTGTCGGAACCAGGAGGAGTTGGGAGCTCATATTGACAGAGTGGCTAGCCCCAGACTCGATCTTGATGCTGATATGATTTTTTTGGAATTCACGCAAATATTTGCGTGAGGGGAGTGTCCTGAATGCGAAAATTCCTTGTTTTTTTAGCCTTTTTTTGCACCCTCGTCGGAATAAAGCATGGTTTGTGTGAACCAGGAGGAGTTGGGAGCTCATATTGACAGGATCCAGATTCGATGTTGATGCTGGTATAGTTATTTGGAATTCAAACAAATATTTGCGTTAGGGGAGTGTCCTGAATGCCAAATTGCCTTGCTTCTTTGGCCTTTTTTTGCACCCCCCATCGGAATAAATCATGGTTTGTGGGAACCAGGAGGAGTTGGTAGCTCATATTGGCAGGGTGGTTAGCCCCAGACTCGATCTTGATGCTGGTATAGTTTTTTTGGAATTCACGCAAATATTTGCGTTAGGGGAGTGTTCTGAATGGCAAAATTCCTTGTTTTTTGGCAGTACTTTCCGGTGCCTCCGGCAATTGAACGTACCCTGTCGACAGGGCAGGGGGGGTCCGGGGGGCCCTCCCCCCGGGAACCCCAGCCCTGTGATTGTACATACCCGTTCTGGTCGCGGGTGGCACCTACACCTGAAAATTGAGGTTTTTTGCCACCAGGCGCCCTTTGCGGCACCTCCGGCAATTCAACGTACCCTGTCGAAGGGAAAGGGGGGGTCCGGGGGAGCCCTGCGATTGTACGTACCCGTTCTGGTCGCGGGTGGCACCCACACCTGAGAATTGAGGTTTTTTTGCCACCAGGCGCCCTTTGCGGCACCTCCGGCAATTCAACGTACCCTGTCGAAGGGAAAGGGGGAGGGAGGGGAGGAAGGGGGGGGGGGGCCGGGGGGCCCTCCAAAAAGTGATAAGAAGTGGGGCTGGCGGAATTTGGTGCGCCACCGGTAAACCATCCTATCAGGTGTTGGCGCAGCCCCTAGTTATTATTATTATTATTATTATTATTATTATTATTATTATTATTATTATTATTATTATTATTATTATTATTATTATTATTATTATTATTATTATTATTATTATTGGACACCGTGATAGCCCAGTGGTCAAGTTCTACCATCTGGGCCCTGTCGCCAGTTCGATTCCCGTCGGTGCCACCAGTATTTTCATTGAACATACCGATCCATCTGGACCAGTATTTTCATTGAACATACCGGCCCGTCTGGAAGTGTTGGAACTGCCCTTGCGGGGGTGTCATTAGAGCTTATCGTCAATTCTTCGTACTCCCCTCACGGGTGAGACGATGGAGGCGCATGTGCAGAAATGCATCAGCCATTGACAGAGAAGCACTATTATTATTATTATTATTATTATTATTATTATTATTATTATTATTACTACTACTACTACTACTACTACTTCTACTACTACTTCTACTACTTCTACTGCTACTACTACTACTACTACTACTACTACTACTACTACTACTTCTACTACTACTAGTGCCACTACTACCACTACTACTACTACTACTACTACTACTACTACTACTACTATTACTACTGCGACTACTACTACTACCACTACCACTACTACTACTACTACTATTACTACTACTACTACTACTACTACAACTACTACTATGAAGATGATCCCTTACCCTTCTGTTTCTGTTTCCCTAGCCAGCTAACTTATCAAAATTACATCAGTCGCAGTCTTAGAACACTTCCCGTTTCTTTCTACCTCCGAAGCTTATATCTCGCAACATGAAGTGTAAAGGAACACAGTAAATTCTCTCCTTTTTTTTTATGTTGTCGTTCTTTGGAGTTCGACCTCTTTTCTCCTTCCTTTTCTTCTTTCAATGATCTCTCTATGTGTCCTCTCATTTCTCCAATCTATCACTTTCCCTTCGTGCTCCTTGTTCTCTTTGCTTTCTTTTTTTCCGAGTCGTTCCCCCCCCCCCCCCCCCCACCTCCCGAAGGGCCACTCCCTTTGACTTTTTCAGCTTAAACTTGAATTCACCTATATGTATGATGCGGCGCCACTTTCCTTCACCTTCTTGTACTTAACCATCGTCCGTGTGAGTGCAGGGATTCGTTTATCTACTTCTGTTGTTGTTGTTGTTGTTGTTGTTGTTGTTGTTGTTGTTGTTGCACGAACAGTGACTTTTAGGAAGGATAAGAAGTTGCTAGACGGTAAATAGGAAATTACTGAGAGAAGAAGACAAATGAATTGATATGGCCGGAAAACTGACTCAGGAAAACCGGAGGCTTTCCATACTATTAGTGCCAAAGGGCCTGCTAATAGTACCTGACTGATCGATTTAGAAAACATCCTCTGCAATCAGTATTGTTAGTCAATTATCAGCATTTTTTACGCAACTTCACATCTTTTTATAAATATTTAAAGAAAACATTCTTGCTCTGCGAGTGGCCGCCCCACTTTAATAAATTCAAAGTGACTCGGATACGGGGGCCTAAAGCATGAGAAAAGCCTGGCCGAGCAGAAACGGTCGAAGCTCCCGAGCTGTTGACCGTGCGTGATGCGCACGGGAGCGTGGTATTAATAACACTTGCGCGTCTTATCTGCGATAAGGGAGAAGCTGACAGGCTCGTCACGGTGCAGGAGGCATTTCCCAACCAAGAGCTTTGGCACGACAAGTTTGAGTGCCCACAGTGCCAAGTGCGGTTGGCTCTGGTGAGCCAATCTGCCGAAAGGCAGATGGGCACAACCTACTTTACACACTTAGAAAAAGATTTCCAAGCTCATGACTGGAAGGGGCTCGCCAACCTGTACGCAAAGGCCTTCATCCAGGCCAAGCTGTCCAAGCTGTCTTTTTCGTGGGCTGAGTGCCGTCAAGCTGTCCAAGCTGTCTTTTTCGTGGGCTGAGTGCCGTCATCTGGGCTGCGCTCAAAAGCAGCCAACTGAGCTTCGAAAATTACAGCGCAGTGCTGGAGAAAGCGTTGGGCGCGCTAGCTCGTGTGCGCTTCGGACTGAATGCTCACGACCGGATATAATGCAAGCTAACATGCAAGCTAAGTCTAAAGGTTTTGAAAATTGATGGGAGTAGCATGAAAATGAAAGATTTTAATGTATTTTAACTATTTTAAACAAAAAAGTTTTTAAAAAAATTTGAATTTCTAGCCGTTACAACTGTTTTTCGACCGTTAGCTATGTTTTGGCTAAATTGTGGTTTTGGCTTGCCTGAGCTTGGTTTTTCTTAGTTTTTATGTTGTTTTACATCAAAACCAACGTAATTATATTTAATTTATTAAATTCTAATGATATTACTTCAAATTCAAATTCAAATTCAAATGTGACTAGAAATTTTCAAGTTTGTTACTGGTGGCAGCCATTCACTTATAGTCGTTATACATACTCACCGACTACTTGAACTATGCAAGGAACTATATTAATAAGAGTTTGTTTAGCATATTTACAATGTTTTTGAAGCATAAAACCGGTGCGGAAGCTTAGACTTCAAGTTGAGTGACTGTGTTTTACACTAGTCACTGTGACACTCAGCATACTTGCCACTCACTTGTAATCGTTATACATACTCACTGCCTACTTGAAGTATGCATGAAATTATATTAACACAAGTTTGTTCAGCATATTTACAATGTTTTTGAAGCATAAAACCGGTGCGGAAGCTTAGACTTCAGAGTGAGTGACAGTGTTTTACACTAGTCACTGTGACACTCAGCATACTTGCCACTCACTCGTAATCGTTATACATACTCACTGCCTACTTGAATTATGCATGAAATTATATTAATACTAGTTTGTTTCGCATATTTATAATGTTTTTGAAGCATAAAACCGGTGCGGAAGCTTAGATTTCAGAGCGAGTGACAGTGTTTTACACTAGCCTCACTGTGACACTCAGCATACTTGCCACTCACTTGTAATATTTATACATACTCACTGCCTACTTGAAGTATGTATGAAATAATATTAATACTAGCTTTTTCAGCACATTTATAATGTTTTTGAAGCGTAAAACCGGTGCGGAAGCTTAGAAATTACAGTCATGCACTCAGTCATAAGCGTTGGTCAGTGGTGGCAGGAGTTACGAATATTGATATTAATCATTTGACAGGCTAAAGGTCAGACATTGAATTATCAATAAAAAGAGAAAACATTTGAAATTCTTTTTATTATATTAAGAAATAATACTAGTAAAAGCAAAAATGCTTAGCTTCATTTTCGTGCCAATGAAAAAATCAAGAGTGGTGGCAGTGTCCATGACGACGGTAGCGCTTAGCAGAAGGCGTTGATTTTTTGCTACATTCTGATTCTGAATCAGATGAAGCGTAACGATCACGATCGACCCGCTTGCTTCTTTTGTGCTTCTTTGCTTTCACAGGAGAAAGAGACACTGAGGGCGACCGTGACTTGCCTGAAACATGGCTGCTAGATGTAGCGCTGAGCATCATCCTCGCCCCTTTCGCGACAGCTACCAAAACAACCATGTGTTCGTCCCGTTTGGTTGATTGCTAGCTCATGACCTTTGTATTCGTCCCGTTGAGCGGTGGCTTCTCGAAGACTCGATTGCAGAGTGGTAACTTGAGTCTGCAACGCAGCAATTTTCAGTTTCGAGTCTTCCGTCTTTGCCTGCTCCTTTTCCAGCAATCCCTTCGTCTCTATCAGCTTCTCCTCGTGCTCGGTCACTTTCTCCTCTGCAGCGGCCAAGGCTTCCTCTGCGCGGGTGCCGGTCTCAACCGCCTCTTCATTCTGTGCCGCCAAGGCTTCATATTTCTAAACAAAACACAATGTGTAAGTTAAGTGCAAGCAAAACAGGAATGAAGTAGTTGCTTCAGCGAAGCATGCACAGTATCAAATCGCTTCTTTGTCTGCAAAGCAAAAAAAAAAAAAAGAAGAAAAAATATTGTATCTGAAGCAAAGAGTTACCCTTTCGGTGTTGTAGGTTTTTTTCTTCCACTCTGCCACTTGGTCCTGCAAGGAGCTCACATGCTTCTCAAGATCCTGCCGAGCATCTGCTGCAGTTTGAAGAGCGTCACTGGCATTCTTCAGCTCTCTTTCTGCTCGCAGCTTCGCTGCACGCTCGTCGTCAAAATGCTGCAAGGTGTCTTTTACAATGCGCTGTGCCCCTTGTCACCCGCCTCCAGCTTCGTGATTTTATCACGCAAAACTTGGTTTTCTGCTTTCAACTTGACAAGCTCTTGCATGGCATGGCTGTCAGCGGCTGCGGAAGAGCTCGAACTTGCTACCGGCACGGAGACTTGAGGGGAAGTAGGTGACTTTTGGGTCTCTGTGTGTTCCTCGGAACGCTTCATAACCTTAGCAACAACTGATACGCAAGCATCCTTACATTCAGAAGACTCCAAAGTCCAAGGACGCACAGCAGCTGGGTCCTGCTCCAACCGGGCTTGAAAGGCTGGCACGACAACGTTGTGTATCCACCCTGAAACAGACGCAATCACTCTGATGTTCCCATTTTCGGACCGGTACGAAAGTACGAAATGAATATAAGAACGCGCAACGCCATTCAAAATGGTTACTTTCTTTAGAATACGCAGAACCCTAGCCAGCCATAAAGTAGTATCAGGGTTCTTCAGCACTTCACGATTGCTGGAATTCCGAATGGCAGCAGTGATGAACCACACAAAAGTGCCTGGCACGATTTTGGAACCGTTCAAGTAGGCCTCCAGCAAAAAAAGCATTCTGTTTCCGTCGGCCTGCCCCTCAATGAGCTCGCAACCTTGCTCGTTTGCGAAGTTCCAACTGCGTTTAATAGTTCCACCCTCCACCTCGCGCCCAGGACGAAACCTTGCCACGTCTCCGGGGTGTGTCACGCCGAACTAACCACAAGAATAATGATAGAAAAGTGAGTCTGACTGGGAAACAAAGACAACCTTGACGACGGTTGGACCGGCAATGTTGTAAGGACCAGCTTCCAAGGTAAAAAAACACAAACGTTCTTGAACAAGGTTGGCGACAATAGAAACAACTTTGGCTACACTTGCTTTGCGAGCATTATCATCCGCATCGCGATCGATGGTGATTCGCAAGTCGGCAGGCCAACCCACCCACTGCACGATGAATTCATCACGGACAAGACCAGGCTGAAGGACCTCGTTGGCGATGTTGGCTACAACTGCCACGTTGGCGCTCTGTATAGGCCGGGCGAAAATAGCGTTTAGAACGTTTGAAATCGACTCCATCGCAGGGTCTACCAACGCCGGACCTCAAGACAAGAAAACAAAAAGTGAATAAGTTTCAATGAAAACAGTTTGCAAGAGCGACCTGATGCCCAACCATTGGCAGGTTGCACAGGAACACTGTCAGTGGTACTAGTAGTATCAGACATACTTGCCTTCTACTCTCGAGTTCTTGTTGTGTTTGCCAACCCAAGGTTTGGTTCAAAAAGCGTGGGTAAAAAACACAATGGTTCACTGTGTTGCAACCGAAGTTGCAACCGTTTTTGGGCGCAACCCAAAAACGGTTGCAACTTCGGTTGCAAGGACTAATGCCGAATTTCACTTGACCGTAAATTGCGTACCAAATTTTCGTTGAGTTTGGCGTCCGGACCATATTTTTTGCACCAACCCTTTTTTGTGACCCATCCGTTTGGGGACATAATGTCTCCCACATACAGTTTGAGCTGTTTGTCCTTTTGCTTTGTTTTTCTTGAACATATTCTCTTGTTTTATATTGCTTTCGTGTTTGCCGAACGGCAGCAGTTCACTGGCTTTATTTATTTTTTTCCCCCTTGCTTCCTTCCTGTTAGACTGACATGTCGAAAAGGCGACTCCATACTGTGGAGGAACGCCGTGCCGACAAAAAAAGGTTCGAGGACAAGGTAAATTGTATTGTTTTGTTTTCATTCTTGCCACTTTTTGCTTCAGTTTGCAGTAATTTCTTTTGAATTTGTGTTGCATCTTTAGGCAAGGGCAGCTCTGGGCTTCGTGGAACCAACGGCAGCCGTTGCATCCATATTGCCGTCTTCTGTCCAGCCTTCTTCGGCCCCCTCTCCACACCCCCAGGCCCAGTCTTCCCAAGCACCACCACGGCATGAGTCCAAATCACATTGTTTTGTTGTGCAGAGCATTCGGGGTGATGTGCAGGAGGGCATACATATATCTTTTGAGGAGGCAGAAAAAGATAGAGTTAGGTCTCCACATGATCCATCATCCACCATCTCTGTCATTGACACACTCATAGCATCGTTAGGTAGTGAGGCAGGCCAGCTTTTTGGGGAGGAGGGTAAGGAATCATGCATAAGTGAGCTTGCAAAGTGGGGTTTTGCTGTGGTATGCAGAATAGTATAGGATATTCAAGGCTTACCTAACGTCACCCCTCACACAGTTCCACCTCATGTGCGCGCTTTGCTAGGAGAGGTGCAGCAGTTGTTTGAGTTAGGTAGCATTTCAGAGAAATGGCTTGGTTTGAAGGAGGGGGGGCGGGTTTTGAATTCATTCATAGGCATGTCTTTTGCAAACACCTACCGACCATGATCCTATAGCGTTAGAATTAGGAATGGATGCATATGGGATAGAATATCATTTATCGAAATATCATCCTTCTCATGATAAACACATTCGGTCTGGCACGAGTTACGTGGAGCGAGTCGCGGTCTCCAAGGTGTACGACGAGTACGCCTCTTTTGCAGTCTACTACAAACAAATCTTACCTGTACTTCCTCCTTTCCCTTCTTCTTCTTCTTCTTCTTCTTCTTCCCCCCCCCGTTCTCTTGCTCTCTCTTTCTCTTCTCAACATACATACATAATTGTTATTATTGTTATTATTATTATTAGTATTATTATTATTATTATTATTATTATTATTATTATTATTATTATTATTATTATTATTATTATTAGGCGCATGTGCAGATTTGCATCAGCCATTGACAGAGAAGCACTATTATTATTATTATTATTATTATTATTATTATTATTATTATTATTATTATTATTATTATTATTATTATTATTATTATTGTTTTCTTGCAGGCTATTGCTCACGCCATCAGGAGTGGGGAGGGCTACGATCATCAGCAGAAGCGCAAGCTGAAGAGGTCGCAGGCGCAGTTGGAGATTGCCTTCGAGGCAGGGGATGCGGATGTCTACAAGTGCAACAACTGCAATCCCCCTACCTACCACGTCAGGAAGGCCAGCTATCAACATGTGTGCAATCGCGATGCAAGCGTCAAGCTCTCCAGATCCAGCTCCCGTCCCCCTGTCAGTTTTCACGTGAGTCCCAACATCGAGCAACAACCCAAGCGGCTGCAGAAAAATTTAGCGATTTTGGAGCAGGAAGAGCAAACGAAGGCAGCGTTGTTCGAGTTTCAACTGCGATGGGGGTCTTTGGTGCAGAGGTTAGCGGCTGAGTCCTTGTCATGCAATCTTCGGTGCTGCCCCCCCCCCGGGTCAAGAGAAAGCCTTGTACGTGGCTGACTCACCCAACAATTTTTAGCTACAATTTCATGCCATGTTTAATTTTTTTTCCTTAACTTGTTAACAAACATGGCATGACGTTGCAGCTTCAACTCTTCGTTCGGACTCTAGTTTATTTTTTACATTTGATAATAATAGGGTACCGGCCTGCCGCAACCCAAGTCAGCTGCGGGCCAGAATGACTATCGCCGATCTCCGTGCTTTTTGGGCGCGCCAAATTGGACCATTCTTACTCCGCCCTCATTCCAAGGTTGCACAATTGATTCACCCACCCCTTCGTCCCGAGTGGACTCGTTTACATAATCAACATTGGATAGTAGACAGGGCAACCAAGGTTTGGGCACACTGCTTTCAATGCAGAGACTATAAAAACCAAACTGCTAGATTAGCGGAACTTCAACAACTCGATGGAGTGAGAGAGCTGAGTGCTGAAGAGAGGAAAGAAAAAGAAAAAGTCGAAAAGATAATTCAAAATTCGGATCATCATTTTAAGGCAAAAGAAAACGCGAAATTTTTTGACGATGACTTAGAGATAGTTAAAAATGACACTCAAACGGTTGTCATGGTTGCTGATTTTTCACGCATGAGTGTGGGGGGTGGGAAAACAGAAGATATAAACGATCACATAGCTGTTCTTTTGTCTGGTGACGGACTTGGTGGTATAAAAAAAGAATACGTTGACACACTACCTCATAAAGATGAAGAAGGAAAGAACGACTACTTCTTTTACCGGCAATGGTTGCATGATATTATGGAACGTGTAATTAAGCCACGTGGGTATACTAAAGTAATAAAATGGTCCGATGGTGGCCGGAAACATTACAAACAAAGATATTCGCTGGCAGAGGCTAGTCTTGTTAGGACTAAGCATCCTTGGTTGGAATACTTTGCTTGGAATTTCTGGGCATCTAATCACGGAAAAAGCCTTTGCGATTCCCATGCGGGAAAAATCGCTCAAATGGTTGCATATTCTGCATTTCATGACGACTGGATTTGGGAAACTGCCAAAGACTTGGGGAGATTGATTGAATCAAAACTCAGCAACTCCAAGGCATTGTATTTCCAAACTCCAATTTGTCAAGATGAGAAATACCGTCATAAAGTGAAAGGTATTCATGATCTGAAGAAATATCACCACTTTGAAACCACAACTACCCCAGGTCTTGTGAAAATCAAAACCTTTCGAGATCAACCATCATTTGATTTCCGATTCCAGGTTGATCGAAAACTTCTTACCCCACAACAGCTACTGCTTCATACCAGAGGAAGTAGATCGTTTGACTGGTGGCCTCCAGAGCTAGGCCTACCTCCAGAAGCTCCTAGAGCATTTCCTCAACAAGCGCCAGCGCGCCGAGGCAGGCCTCGACAAGAACGTAGACGAGTGTACAGATAAAGTAATAAACTGATTTTAACTTAAAACATTTCAAGTCTAATTTGAATTTGAATTTTATTAACATTATTTGAATATATAGTTTTATTAATATATTTCATGTATACTTCAAGTAGGCAGTGAGTATGTATAACGATTACGAGTGAGTGGCAAGTATGCTGAGTGTCACAGTGACTAGTGTAAAACACTGTCACTCACTCTGAAGTCTAAGCTTCCGCACCGGTTTTATGCTTCAAAAACATTGTAAATATGCTGAACAAACTTGTGTTAATATAATTTCATGCATACTTCAAGTAGGCAGTGAGTATGTATAACGATTACAAGTGAGTGGCAAGTATGCTGAGTGTCACAGTGACTAGTGTAAAACACAGTCACTCAACTTGAAGTCTAAGCTTCCGCACCGGTTTTATGCTTCAAAAACATTGTAAATATGCTAAACAAACTCTTATTAATATAGTTCCTTGCATAGTTCAAGTAGTCGGTGAGTATGTATAACGACTATAAGTGAATGGCTGCCACCAGTAACAAACTTGAAAATTTCTAGTCACATTTGAATTTGAATTTGAATTTGAAGTAATATCATTAGAGTTTAATAAATTAAATATAATTACGTTGGTTTTGATGTAAAACAACATAAAAACTAAGAAAAACCAAGCTTAGGCAAGCCAAAACCACAATTTAGCCAAAACATAGCTAACGGTCGAAAAACAGTTGTAACGGCTAGAAATTCAAATTTTTTTAAAAACTTTTTTGTTTAAAATAGTTAAAATACATTAAAATCTTTCATTTTCATGCTACTCCCATCAATTTTCAAAACCTTTAGACTTAGCTTGCATGTTAGCTTGCATTATATCCGGTCACGAGGCCAAAGTGAGGCCCGACGTGACGAGGCTTAACAAACGTGGAGAAATTGTAGCGTTCATATGTAAATTCATGGCCCACTCCGGTTCATTAGTGTCGGCTTTCCCATTCTTGTCATCAAACTTTACTATATTAAAGTTTATGTAAACAGCTTTCAGAATCTTCAATCGGTTTGAAAAAATATTAAGTAGTTTTTATAAAAGACTCGAATGAAGTTTGGTACAACTTTTCACCATATTGGATGGAAATTTTCCCGAATTTTTTGGAAAAGTGTCCGAATGGCACAACGCTATCAAAATTCTTTTTTATTCAAGCCAAGTGCGAAAGCTATTTTTTATCTTACACTCACTTTCTGTAATCTAAATATGCAGCCTTGTTTATCATGTCTCATTTGATAATTTTCTAAGAAATTTTTGAGTAATTTTTCTCTTTGACTGCGCATCATTCCTTGGAAAACAGGACTTCAAAAGGTAGTCAAATATGTCTTCTTGATAGTTTGCGACTGTTCTAGTCAGAGTTATTGAGTTATAAAGTTGCTAGTGCACACTTATTGAAGTATCAATCCGTTTTTAATCAATAAAACCTTATGAAACTATTTGAACTTGATAAACCATGTCAGGACTTTTTTGCATTTCAAACATATTGTGAAGTCGGCTCTCAAACTCAATAAGAGGGTGAATATTATGTGAAGAAAACTTATGAAATATGAACTCCAAGTCATAGAGCATGGTGTCGATCAATAAAAATGAAGGAGCATTATGTGTAGTACAAGTAATGATTCTTCAAAGTCAGGCTGTTGTGTGAGAGAAAAACAGTGATTTCAGGTCTTATGCCTCCAGAGTGCTTTCAGTAAAAGTTATTGTTTTCAACTAAAATATACATTCAAAAAGGACTTCTGCACACTTCAAAAGGTACCTGGAGTGTCGAAAACATTATCCACAGAGATTCCAAGATGCATTTTTTGTGTTTTTAGAAAATTTCTGTTGACACTCCCAAAACTCATGAAGATTTTGAAAAAATCACACAAAATGACTTTTAATAAGTATGTGAACGGATTGCACTTGTTTCCTGACTAAAAAATAGCTAAACCTCTTCAAAAAGCAGGATCATATTTTGCTTCGAAGTGCTGGAACACGCTTGGTCAGATGGTTTGTTGTCCACACACATCGATATAAAAAATCCTTAAGCACAAGTAGTTGAACACATGCTATCTACTCATTTACATAACACACAGTACAGGAGCACATTCTCAAGCTGAGAAATACAACGCACATTTTCTGACTTCTGACTGCCATCTTTTCCTAGCACGGTCGGCCGGCAAATAACCACAGAAAATGATTGAATTTCCGGGATTTTTTTCCAAAAAATAGTCAGAATAGCCACAAACTCCAGGAAGCATGCCTAATTGTAAAAAAAAAAAAAAAAAAAAAAAAAAAAAAAAAAAGATTTTTCAAAAATGTTTTCAGAATGAGAGAGTTCGTAACTTAAACTAGCGCGCACCAAATTTTCGCAACCACTTACCTTACGAAAAAAATTAAAAACAGTACATATTACCGTTAACGCTAGCAATAAAATTCAAATTCAATTTTTTTATTTCACTTCCAATTAGATCTCAGTGTGATCTTTAAAATAAAAAAATGTTTATAGAAAAAGGATTAAAACTCTTTTTTTTCCATAAAGCCTCCGTTTTCATGTCCACTATAGCTAATGAACATAGAATTACATATGCATCGAAGTTACGTTTGGTACGCGCAAAGGGGTGGGGCATTGGATGGCTTTGTACAAGTTCCCACACGTGATATGTCTAGAGATCGAATTCAATCACCCCCCGCGAAGGGACGCCAAGGGGATGTATACGCTGCCCGACGTCAGCTGCCGGCGTCTACGAGTAGAATGCGCCGCCTGCGCCCAACAACGGCAAGCCGCAGAGGAAGCAGCAGCAGTCCAGCAACGAGCGCGGAAAGCCGCACTGCAGGCTACACTGCGCTCTCTGCAAGAGCAGCGCACAGCCGCCTTGGCGAAGCGCGACTCGCGCCTGGCATACGAAGCCATGGAGCGGAAACTAGGCTTCAGCCCCTCGGAAGAGCATGTAAAAAAACCGTTACTTAAAGGGGAACTTCCCTCGTGGCTGAAGGACGAAGAGGTCGCCGCGATGCTTGTTCTTACATACACGCCATGCATCACAAACGGGCTCCCCGATCGTCCGCATTGGGGCCGGCGTCGCTAGCAAAAGGGCGAGAGAAGACGGAGAAGCAGGCACAAAGGGCCCCCCTTGCTCTCGTGGGGTACGAGGCACGACAAAAGAAGGCAGAGGGGCAGACT
The DNA here is from genome assembly GCA_019918135.1 of Paulinella micropora. Classification (NCBI taxonomy): domain Eukaryota; phylum Cercozoa; class Imbricatea; order Euglyphida; family Paulinellidae; genus Paulinella; species Paulinella micropora. Next base: position 68,974 of record WBZZ01003559.1, read on the forward strand.
AAAATTCTTTTGTATAAAGTGGGGGGGGGGGGGGGGGGACTTGCGCTCTACGGTTTTGGAGGGGGACCTTTAAGATAGAATTGAAAGAAGATTGTGTCGCGCGCAGCATACGGTAGCTTGATTTCGCGGCGGTTCCACAGGTGTGTGGTTCCGGACTGGACCGTAGCTTCAGGCAAAGGTCTAGACTTACCGGTTAGAATAGAAATAAAGATCAACACGTCAATCTTCCCCCACTCGGCGGAGAGCTGCTCCGGGCTGCACAGGAAGTCGTCCGCCCTCTCGGAGCCGCGCGTGGTACCCACCGCAATGAGGACGCGTCTACGGCGGTAGTTTGCTCCGGGCGGTGTGTCGTTGGGGCTGCCCGTAGGATGAGGTCGAGTGCGCGGCTGATGCTTTTGGCGTTGCAAGATATGTATATTGTTTAGTTCTGAAGGTGTGCACACTTTTTTTTTGCATTGTGTGCTTATTTTATCAAAATATATATTTATTAACTCAGATTGGGCATGTCAGGGCTAAGAAGCTTCGTCGCCCCCGATATTGTTTTGTTTTTTCTGGAGCGCAGTTGGAGGCCAAGGAGAGGAGGAAGGCAAACTCACTGCACAGTCCTGCAAAGGGCACTGCGCAGTGAGCGGCCCAGCTCACATTCGCAGTGAGCGGCCAAGCTCACGCTCGGATCTGCCCTGAGACTTAGGTTGGTTCTCTGCGCGTGCCTTGCCATGAGGTAGCTCACCCTCCCAAACTGCCTCTCGTTCCCTTTTTCTCCCCTTGGGCGCTATCACGGCCTCGATAAAAGCCGGCGATGGTAAGTATTCTAGCCTAGTTCTGTATAAAGGGGGGGGGGGGGGGGGGAGGAGGGAAGGGGGAAGGGGCAGGAAATAGCGCCTTGACCAAGCGGTGATTGTACCTGTTTTTTTTTTTTCTCTCTTGACATCACTCAGATTTTAAAAGCGGGTGCGAACACAAACTACTAGTGCGGCGAATTATGGAATTTCCCCGTGAAAACAGGTAGAAAGGCAACCGACTAGTATATACATATGAGAATACGAATATTCCTGACACTTCGATCGCCAAACAAATACAGTTACGTGATATAGGTATGAAACAGGCATTTTTCGGAGCGCGGGAAAAAGAGGCGCTAGTGCGGCCAAGTATGGCATTTCCCCGCGAAATGAGTGTGAAGTGCACCTGACTCAATATATACATAAAAATACGAATATTCCTAACACTTCGATCGCTCAATAAACACAGGTACATGATATACGCACAAAACAGGTATTGCGTCAATGTTCCTCCCAGCAAAAGAGACACTAAGCTCACCCCCTCGTAAAACCCCCGGGGAAACATAAGACATACCATCACACACCTCTTTCCACAGGACAATGAGTCTCTTCCCCCAAATCAAAACGTCAATATATTATTTTTTAATTATATTAGGAGAGGGGGCTCTTCCCCCAAATTAGTAAAACTGAACTGCCCAGCTCGCTTGCCTGTTTCATTCACTTAGGAGGTGTCGGCAACAGCGTGCAGCTATCAGCTATATTGTAGGAACTTTGTCCTGCAAATTCCTCGGGTAGTAGCACATAGCGAGAATAGTAGACTCCAGTCGCGGTCGCAAATCTTCCATCTTGGCGCTGCGGGTTCTTAGTGATCATAAGTCTGACAGGCAGAAGGATGTTCAGGACAGTGCCCAAAGCCCCCAGACCTGTTTTGTGTTTAGCACACCCTGTGAGCCCCTTATGATCTTTGCAGTCTGCTGCTGTAGTTGCCACTGTTTGCGCACACAGTCCACTGTAGTATACAGCTCGCGCAGCACACGCGTGATGACTGGCAGGTCCAGCTGGCGCGAGTCCAGCTGGCGCGAGTCCAGCACGTTCTCCTCCAACGTGGAAGAGAGAGCAAGATTTAGATTCAGCACCCCCAGCAATTTGTCTAGCTATTTCAACAATGGTAGCTTTATCTTGTGCTGATCCAGCAAAGCGACGTAGGTCTTGCCTGCCCCCCCCGCATTCGAGGTCACCCACTTGCGTGTCTGTAAAATTGCGCGCAAGCTTCGCCAGGAGAATTCTGCGCTCAAAGTCAGCCGAGGAGGCCAGTGCAACGATTTTGGGGTCGCATGGCAAGGTTGGATATGCGGCGGCGTGGGCTCTCGCCCGCACCTCCTCCTTGATTGCGCGCGCCTGCACGTTAGCAGGCTGCCCCCGCAGCCACTCCGTGTAGCTCTCCGCCTCTTGTCTGGCGCGCTCTCTCTTTTCTGCAGCCTGTTGCATCTCGTCAGCGCGAGCGTCGTCTCCGTCAACAAGAGCGGCGATTGCAGCCTCCTCCTCCGGCAGCTGCTGAACCTCCCGCTGTACCGTGACGAGGGAGCAGAGGCGCGTGCGCGCCTCTTTTACCAGCTTGCGCTCGGTGCGTAGCACCGCGCGTTCTAACTTTAGGTGTTTTTGTTGGTCAGGGACGGGGGTCGCCCGGGCGGCTGAAGTCTGGCTTGCGCCTTGGAAGGGGAACCTTGGACCAGTCTACATCCAGACTGTCTGTTTTTACAAGGGCCAGGAAACAGCGCAACTCAGAAAGAGCGCTGTGCTTGGAGAGACTTTTCTCAAGCGTGTTGTAAGCAGCAAGAAGAGCTACCCAGGGGTAGGCAGGCTCCCAGCGAGAAACTCCGTCTGGGCCCGGAGGGCCGAGTTGCACCCCTGCGCACCCCACGTCGACTTGGTGCGCTCGTTGGCAAGCGAGCGTCCATTCTTGCGAAGAGTTTTGAAACCCCTGGATGGACTGGAGCGAGAGAGGCGCGTATCGCGTTGCCGAATCCGTCTAGGAGAATAGTCAACGAGCCTCAAGGCCATGCGCCTAGCGTCCTCCACCTTGCGACCATGGGTCAAGTCTGGAAGCGAGAAGCGGAACGGCGCCAACGACTCAGCTCCCAAAGCCAAGTCTTCGTCTACCTGCAAGCAATGGGCGTTGAGCACCTGTACTTGAGGCAAGAGATGCAGGTTCCAACATTCCTGTCCAGTGTCCTAACAAGAGCCACGTCAAGGCAACGTGTCCCCAGAAGAACAAATGGCCTTTCTGACTATCCTTCGACGAAGAGCTCAACCTCATGGTAGAAAGCGACGGAAGGTTGAGCGGTGAGAGGGAAGGAGTAAAGCGAAATGTAATGTGGATGCGACCTGGGGGTGTAGTGAGTAAGAAGTGTGAGAATGTATTAAATGATGATGCATGCGATGTGAATGTGTGCGAGAGCAATGATGTAAGAGTGAGCAATAGCGAGAGCGTATTAAGTCATTCCCACCTGCACCTTTTCCCCGACTGGTATTTTACCATGGATATGGGAGCGTGTACGCTACGAGGCAGAGGAAGCCATGGGCGCTATTGTGAAGTTCGTTTTTCTTCCCAAGTCTGCTGAACGCGCAGATATCAGCATTCCCAACGCGTTTGGTGATGTCCAACGTGCAACAGTCCCTCCGGCGCCTTGCTTCAACGTGAGCAGTACTGCCACGCCATGGCTTCCCTTCTGGTTAGCCCCGTGGGAGTGGACTTCAGCTCCGACTACGATCGACACACTGGTAAAGGCAAAAGCAGTTGTACTGACTGTTACTGGCGTACCTATGGACAACTGGGAAGGTCAGCCGTGGGCTACTCACGTCTGGTGTAATAAAGAAAAAAAATTAAAAAGAAATACATATACAGCTATGTATAAATACCAAGAATGCCACCGCGCGATGCCTGGTCGAAGGAGTAACGGAGTTGCAACGTTAATTCCTAGATAGATAGATAGATGAAATATCGACTAATGTCAGAAAAAAGGAGCTTCTGATTTCGTCAACCAGGAAGTCTGTGGGTAAAGTATTAACCCGATGCCCAGCTAAGCCGTGATGTTTGCACGGAAGGGACTGATACAGGCAATACCAAAGCTCCCTAGTACCAGGCGGGGCCAGGGCTCGTTCCATAAAGCGCCCCTTGCAGAACGAGCTCCCACCTCCATTACAGAGGGCCCAGTAAGCAGATGGAGTTTTGAGACTGTTCGACAGTCTAGTATAAACCGACAGAGCACTGTGGGTTTTATTCCGGGCTCAACAAGCGAGAAAGGGCACCCTGAGAGAACAGGATTGTGCTTCCCGTCGCTATTTCTGCATGTGACTTATGGGCGTATGGCTAGGCACACAAAAGGCACCCCACCACGGGCCCAGCACACCCATACCATCCCCTAATTCTCTGTCTGTCGACAGATGGCACCCATTTCAAAAAAAAATCAAGCCCAAGAGAGGGTCAGTGACACCTCAAGTGGCCTTGGTTCATTCCGTAGAGTAAGTGATAAGATCAACTGATGAAATATCGACTAATGTCAGAAAAAAGGAGCTTCTGATTTCGTCAACCAGGAAGTCTGTGGGTAAAGTATTAACCCGATGCCCAGCTAAGCCGTGATGTTTGCACGGAAGGGACTGATACAGGCAATACCAAAGCTCCCTAGTACCAGGCGGGGCCAGGGCTCGTTCCATAAAGCAGATAGATAGATAGATAGATAGATAGATAGATAGATAGATAGATAGATAGATAGATAGATAGATAGATAGATAGATAGATAGATAGATAGATAGATAGATAGATAGATAGATAGATAGATAGATAGCAACGGAGTTGCAAAGTCAAGTCCTAGATAGATAGATAGAGATAGGTATGTAGGTAGGTAGGTAGACAGGTAGGTAGATAGATAGGTAGGTAGGTAGGTAGGTAGGTAGATATGCCTGGTCGAAGGTGTAACGGAGTTGCAATGTTAAGTCCTAGATAGATAGGTAGAGATAGTTATGTAGGTAGGTAGGTAGATAGGTAGGTAGATAGGTAGATAGGTAGGTAGGTAGGTAGATAGATAGATAGATAGATAGATAGATAGATAGATAGATAGATAGATAGATAGATAGATAGATAGATAGATAGATGCCTGGTCGAAGGAGTAACGGAGTTGCAACGTTAAGTCCTAGATAGATAGGTAGAGATAGGTATGTAGGTAGGTAGATAGATAGGTAGATAGGTAGGTAGGTAGGTAAGTAGGTAGGTAGGTAGGTAAATAGGTAGGTAGGTAGGTAGGTAGATAGCTCTACATGTTTCTATCTTCTTGGCAGTGCTTTCTCTTTCCTCCTTGCTTCTTCCTTCTTCGATTCATTCCTCTGCCTTCTTCCTTCTTCCTCCTTCCTCCTCCTTCCTTCTTCCTTCCTTCTTCCTCCCTCCTTCTTCCTCCCTCCTCCCTCCGCAGCGCGGGGTTGTTGGGGGAGCAGGCCCCTACCCAAGAAAGTTATGAATTTTTTCATTCATAACATTGTTGCTACGCAACGAATTCTAAACAAATAACAATTCTTCCAGCTAGTTGGTCAGTCTCAATACTGACATTGTCTGTTTTAAGCACTCTAAAACTGTATTGTCCATCGGTCCAATTAATAATACCTAAGTTGTAGCTAAGATTTGAAATGTTTGCGGTGTTGCTATCGGCGAATGTGCCAATAATTCCAATGCGGTCCATATAAAGGATTTTTGTTTTCGTCTCCGTCACGTCATTCATATAGTGTATAAACTTAACATTCATTCTAGTCGAATGTCTTGCTACCATTAACCCCTCCTGGAAAATCATTACTCAGAAAAATGATCTTTTGGAATTTATAGTCCGCCATACCGTTTTGCAAACGTTGCTTTGCAATCGTGATGCCTTCTATATTACTACTCATAGACTTTTTATTAATTAATATTTCTGCTCGGTCCGCTTGTGATTTCTATTCACGGGTCAGTGAGAAAAAAAATGAAAGTTGTGTTTATTGTATTCAAAAAGGAATAGAAACAAAATTTAAATGTGTTTTCATAAATAACGGAAATAATGATTGTCGTAGTTTTGATGAAGCTATCTCGCTAATCTGTGCTGGTGATAGCTCTTGGTATAAAACTCAACTATATGAGTGCTCATTTCTTACTTGAAGAAGGCGAAGGAAGGCATATTCCAATCAATAGTGTTGAAATCCCGACATAAGTGTTGGCCACCTCACACGGAATGTTCTTTTCAGACAACCTCACGATACAAAGGGTTATAATCGCGATAATGATACCCATTTGAAACAGATACTTAATAAGTCGGCTGTCGGTCGGTCTGTTTTTTATACAACAACGATTCCAGTTATCTTCCAATGTGCTCTACTTTTTTTTCTTCATTCTTCAATGAAATATCCAAAACACGATTTTTTAATTCTGGTGTTAGTTCGCCATCTGCCATATCAATGAGTGGAGGTGGAGGGTGTAATCTAGGGGGCATTGTAATTACGAATTTCTGCTAATTGGTTGTTTAAATCGGCTATATCATTAGTTAGATTATTATTTTGCTTTTCTAAATAAATCACCTTTTCTGATAATTGTTGAACCGCTTTAATTAATGGTGCGATAAACTCTGAATAACCTATACCATAACCGACATCACCACTATCAACACAATTAACATCTTCTGGATTAACACTCACACCTTTCAATCCGCATTCTTTTCTTTGCTTTGGACACGGAACCATAATTTTTTCTTTTGAAAATCCAGCAAAATCTAACAAATCCATTTCCGTTAATACTTCTTCTACCTCTTGTGCTATCAAACCCGCTCTCTGTTCTTGTTGTCATCAATCATACGATAACAGACTGGATTTAACTTATTAATAAAATCTAAGCCTAAACACTCTTTTATGTCCTCTTTTTTTCTTCTGTCTGATGTTTGAACGGGACCAGTCAATACCCACAATTGTCCATCGCTCCCTCTCAAAGACATTAACGCGGCATCCGAATTCTTCTCCCATATGAAACCATTCGTTGAGCTAGCAGCCACTCTAAATCTTATAGAATGAGAAGTTATTCCTCCTCCTACTCCTCCTGCTGGTGCTGTTCCTCCACTCATTGTTTTACCCGACCCAGATTGAGACATATAAATGCCCCAGTTTGAATCACTATAATTCCATATAAATATTCCTCTCGTATTCCCTCCGTCTGTTCCTCCTTGTATTCCTATTTTACATCCTGAGTTTGCTATGAATAGTTTTGAAGCAGTAATTGCTGTATCGTTTATTCTTAACAATTCTGTTGAAGCAGTATGATAAAATACGTGGCTCGCCGCCGAATCATCAACAGTATACATTAATGTTTTACTAGCAGTGCCAAATCCATAAAATCCTGTTGTGGAACCTGTTCCATTGTCGTATAAAACTAGTTTATTATTAGCATTCGCACTCCTATCTACAAATATGTTTTTACCTGCTCCGACTACTATGTTATCGCTCGTTGTTAATGTGGTTGTAGATATACCCGCATTTGCTGTTATTAATCCCGCAGTTCTTATGTTCATTGCTTCTGACCATGTTATATTGTTTCCTGCTGTTATTCCTGATTTATAGTTAAAAGCAAGTTTGTTTGAGATTTTGTATATTTGAACGTTTGAGCCTACTTGATTTCCAGTTTGAGCCGTCATAATAAGCATCAAAACTTAAGCCTATATTGTCGTGTGCCCAGTTCAATAATTGGAATGTTGGATAAGCATCCGCTGTTGTTATTGCATGCAAGTGTGCTCCTCCGATATTAGATGCCGTTCCATATAATTCTAAGCCTCCTGTCGCCCCTGTGCCTTTCGTTGTATTGCCTATGATTATTGGCTTACCTGATGCTGTCGTTATTTTGTCGCTTGCTGTTAATGTTGTTGTAGTCATGCCAGCAGTTGCAGTTATTGCCTTTGAAGCAGTAATTGCTGTGTTGTGAATTCTGAATAATTCATTTGTGCCTCCATAATAAAACACATGACTATCGGTCGAAGCATTAACATTGTAAAGCAAGGCTTCATTAGCAACACCAAACCCAAGAAAAGCAGTTGTTGATGGTGTTCCTCCATCCCATAAGACTAATTTATTGTTAGCGAGAGAATTTCTATTAATAAAAACACTTTTACCCGCTCCAACTACTATATTATCGCTTGCTGTTAATTTTGTTGTAGTCATGCCAGCAGTTGCAGTTAATGTAGTTCCCGTTATTGTTCCAGCACTTGTAATGTTGTTTGAATTCATATCTAAGGCACCATAAAACCGCATACCACCTGCATTGTTAAAACAGATGATGTCAGATGAAGCACTTTTATTATCCAAAAGTTTTGAAATATAAAGACCTGCTCCTTTTATATCAAATGCCACGTTTGTGAATACATAACCTCTTTGGTTCGCGGTTCCACTTGTAGCAGTATTTAGAGTAAATAAGAAATATTGATAATCACCTGATGTCTGTGAAAAGAATATATCTCCTCCATTTTGGTTTAATATCCTCGCACCATTATATGTGATATTCCCACTATTAATGATTTCTTGGTTATTAAAATCAGCCGTTTGTGTTAGAGTTAGATATTTTATCACGGTGCTCGCTCCATTAAATGTTTTACTTCCTGTTATTGTTTGGTCTCCTGTTAGTTTCACACAATTGTCATCCAGATATTGCATATTTACCGCTTCATTCGCATTTTGTGGTGCTCCTAGATTAACAATCCGACTACTATTACAATCTAAGCCAGTAGCATTAAACCACGAAACAATCGTTCCATCAATAATAAAACTTTTTTTTTTCGCAGAAATTTCAAAGTGTTCATATCCAAACTAGCAATTGATTCGATATTACTGGTAGAATTGAAAACGATGAATGTGCCCTTTGTTGTTGAATTGATTGAATTTCCGGTAATTTCAACACCACTGCTATATGTCTTAATTCCTGCTATGGTTTGGTTTCCTGAGGTTTTAACTGCCGAAGTATCAAGAACAGAAACATCCACACCATCAAGGAGATTTACATTTGTTATATTTTGATTTCCCATATTTAGTCCTCCCGTCATACTAGCAGTGCCGTCTAATCCAAGAAATGGCGATGCCACATTTCTCCATTGTCCAGTGCTATAAATGAGTAGTTGATTATCTGATGCTGTTGATATAATCACGTCGCTATGTGTATCAATACTTCCACTCGCCTACACTTTCGCCGTGTTCGTATCGTGCTCTGATAGCCAAGTTGTGATTGACCTGCCACTTAGTTGATCTACATTTGTAATGCTTTGGCTTTTCATATCAAGACCAGCACTCGCATTTATTATACTGCTAAATGTTTTAATTCCTCCTATGGTTTGGTCTCCTGTTAGTTTAACCACAGCAGTATCAAGGGCAGAAACATCAATGCTGTCAACCGTGCCAACATTTGTTATGTTAAACCCTCCCATATTTAGTCCTCCCGTCATACTGGATGTGCAGTCTAATCTCAGAAAGGGTGGTGTAGTGTTTCTCCATTGTCCTGTGCTATACAAAATCAGTTGATTATCTGCTGGGAAGCCTGATATTGTCACATCGCTATGTAAGTCTATACTTCCAGCTGCTGACACTTTATCATTATTATGATTATGCTCAAATATCCATTCATCAACATCTTTGGCATTTAGTAAATTAACTCCTGTTATATTCTTCCTTCCCATACTAATATTGCCGAATTCATCCACATTTATCGGAAATGTTTTATTTACCAGTTTATTGAGTTATATGTGAGATAACTATTCGTGGCTATTGGCGCGGTTATGACTACATCAGAAAGTGTATCAATTGAACCGAGGCGGTATTTTTCCATTTGCCTTCTACATCATCATATGTTAAGTATTGTTCGCTCGCTTGTGCAAATATATTAGTGTCAATCAAATTGTATAAACTGGTTTGGTGTGGTAAAAAAGAAACTGCCAGATTAGAAGATAGCGAGGACAGCGAAAGCGAGAGTGAGGAAGAAGAAGAGCCCAAGCCTAAGAAAGGAGGGAAGAAGACTGGCAGTGTTAATGTCAATGTTTATGTGAAACAACCAGAGAATTCAAAAAAAGAAAACAATGATGTTTCAAAGATATTTTAAAAGTTTTGAAACTTTTGAAAAAGTTTCACAAAACCTTTTGCTGAAAGATTTTTTAAATCTTTCAATATATAACTTTATGCACTACTTATTATTTATTCTGTTATATATTGTGATAAACTACCTTCCTATTTTAGTCACATATAGCAATGGTCCATAAGCATACAGCTATCGCTGTAGGCGATACAGGAAATACACAAAATACTGAAACTGGAGGTGCGGAGGCGGAGTCTCCGCTAGATGAAGAAGAACTTGAAAAACAGAAAATTGAAAATGCTTCTGAAATACATCATCAATCTAAAAACCCTAAAAATAAAATACTATACTAGCACCTGAGCCTGAACCATTAAGCCAAGTGTTTATTGACCTTATGGATATGTCTAAAATAGCTACTAAGAAATGAAACAAAAACTATAATTTTTGTTTAGTAATGATTGATGTTTATTCTCGTCGTTGTTGGATTGAACCGATCAAAAATAAAACAACAAGTGAAGTATTAGAAAAATTAAAGAAAATACATAAACATAAAAGAATTACTTCGGACAACGGCAGTGAATATAAAGGGCAAGTCGCCGAATACTTTAAAAACAATGGAATTGAACATACAACGAACAAAGTTGGCGATCACCGAACTATGTGGATAGTAGATAGATTTATTAGAACAATAAGGAACGATTTAAATTTAATGTGGGAAGTTAATGATAATTTTATTTGGGTTCCTTACATTTATGAAATTGTGGAAAATTATAGTAATACATATCATAATACAATAAATGCTACACCTATGGAAGTCTATGATTGTAAAAAGAAAAACTATCAAGAAATATATAGAGCTGGTCTTATTAATAAATTTCTTAATTGCTCAACAGTAAGAAAAGAACTAGAAAGAACTGTTTTTTTCCAAGGGTGATGTTCAGTTTTCGAAGAAAGTGTATACAGTAAAAGGCAGGAAATGCTTTAAGTTAATACTCGGTGAAAACGAACTAGTCAGTCGTCAACAATTATTAAAATCTAAAATGAACGAACAAGAACAGGAAGAAATTAAACATCAACTAGCTGATAAAGATAAGGAAGCAACTAACGAAAAAAGACTAAGGAACAACTAAAAATAGAAAGTATTGACAGCGATAATATAAGAACGAGCAAAAGATAAAAAAAGAAAGTTGAAAAGTTAAATTTGTAATTAATATCTTGATACATTAGTTTTTTTCATACCTAGTTTGTGATAGACTGATTGAAGAGTAGTATAGGGGGCCACTTGGGCACAGGGTTTCAGTGCAGTTTCATCACAGAAACCACACTAAGAGCCGTTATTGTGTTTTGAGGCTACCTATTCTCTCTAAGTTCAAAACAACAATTTCATTAAAATCTCTCTTATTATGAATTTCTCTCTGGACTACTTTACACAAAAAAGGAAAAGTTGTCCATGTAAAAAAGCCACACGGGGGCTTTTTGACCTGAGCCTATAGGTGTCTGGTGTGAGAAGTGTTTTTCCAAAAAGAGCCGTTATTCATTATTTCGTCTATCTATTTATAACAAATACAGAAAGACAAAAGAAAGAAAAACGGCTACCTGTAAATAATTATTATTTAAAGAAATAAAATAAAGACACATATAGGATGACAAACGAAGACACTCAGAGATTTAGAATGTCCAGAGGTTGTGTTATGGTAAAGAATAACGAAAAGAGGCCAATGGTAAAAGTTCAATGGAGAGAAGGAGGAAAGGTTATGTGTAAGAGTTTTTGCATCGGAAAGAAAAAATCAAAAGAGCAAGCATTGGAAGAAGCAAAGAAGTATCACGAGGAAAATATAATACCTAAATACGAGGAATGGAAAATGAATTACGATAAAGAAACAAGAATAATCAAAAAAGAAAAGAAAAAAATTTGGAAGCATAAAGATTTTAAGTGCGGATGTGGTTCAGAAATTCATAATGGAAACAAAGGGCGACATATGAAGTCTCATAAACATATTTCAGCAACAGAAAAAGAAAAACCTCCAGTTCCTCCAAGGCCAAGCAAAGAGTATATGGATAGAATAAAGAAAGATGAGGACGACAGATGTAATATGTGTGGATACATGGAACATAACTGCCACTGCGGTTGCGGGTATGGTAAGTATCAGTAATCAAAAAGGTTGCTCTGAGGAAACCACTGAATTTCCATTTAAAGACAAGGAGGGTCCTTATATATAGGGGCACACAAGAGGCCACGAGGGGACGACCGATTGAGGCAGACAAATATTTTAATTTTATAAAATTATATTTTCCTTGATATACTATTATCAAATATGGAGACACACACGTATAACGGCAAGGTCTACAGGTTGGATAGATTAAGGGAATATAAGATAAATTACGAAATCAAGTCTGTCAGGGGTCGGGATGTGCTATATATCAAGCCGAAGGTAAGGGGGTATAAAATTGATACACCGACAGCCCAAAACTACTTGAACCAAGTAAGAGGTGCGGTGTATTTTGAGCACCATGCTATACCGATAGCACCACCTTTACCTACGATTGAAGAGAAAAAAGAGATGAAAGAAAATTACAGAGACTTGTTTAGGTATGGTAATTATGATATCATGAGGGACGACAGCAAGGAACACGAACTAGGAATAAATGAAAGCCGATATGCGGTAAGGATTAACGGCAACTTCCGATCATTTACGATGCGCGATGTGATAAGATTTATTGAGATTGTGTTGAACGACTTTGTAAAACGACAAGCACCCGCAGATAAGGTTAGCCTAGGTATTGAGTTTGTTGATTACTATGGAAAAGTATCAACAGGCTTGCACAAAGTTAATCAAATCTCGGTTGAAAAAGTTTTAGAAAGATTGTCGGCAATATTTCAAAGCAACGAAAGTCTTTACATGGATGAGAACGGAATAAACTTTGATAAATTAAAATTTGTGTTGAAATCTGTTAAAATGCCGACGGGAGGGACAAGGCTACAGGTTTTGAACAAATTGGATATATACAGAAAGAAAGGAGTAATCTGTATTACCAACAGCGATAACTTATGCTTAGCACGAGCAATCGTTGTAGTCAAAGCAAAAATTGAAAAACATCCAAAATTCAAGACAATACTAATGGGAAAAAGAAAGATACAGCAGGAAATGGCAGAGGCTTTACACGATGAAGCAAAAGTTATTAAGGATGTGTGTGGAATACCAGAAATTAATACATTTGCTAATCACATTAAATACAATCTGGTTATTGTTGAATTTCCTGACAAAATCATTTATAAAACAGAACTACTTGATGCGAACAGCGAACGGCTTACTAACCTTTATATTCTAAAGACTGAAGGACATTACGATGCCATAACTAACATGAAGTCTATGCTTGGAAAAAAGAATTTCTGTGAGTTATGTCTAAGAGGGTATAAGGAAAGGCACGCCTGCGAAGCCAAATGTAGTATCTGCGAAACCAACGGATGTAAGGGAATAAATGACAAGAGCCAGTGGAAAGAATGTGAGAAGTGTAATAGAAAGTTTCCGAACACTGAATGCTTTAATAATCACAGGACGACAAACTGCGATGTTAAAGCAAAATGTAAATCGTGCGGGCTGAATTACAGAAAGAAGGATGAACACAAATGCGGATATGTGAAATGCCGAAATTGCAAACTAGTGAAACCGCTTGAACACCAGTGCGAAATAGTCCAAAAAGAAATCTTACCGCCGTCAGAGCAATACATATTCTTTGACTTTGAAGCGACACAGGACACAGGCGAGCACATTGTTAATCATGCCGAAAGCCAGTATTACGATGCGAAGGAACCGCCTATTATACATAAGAACATTCAAGATTTCTGTAATTGGGCTTTTGACACTAAACACAGCGGATTTACATTTATCGCACACAATGCCCGCGGTTATGATTGTCAGTTTATTCTTAAGTGGTTAGTTGATAATGGACAAACTCCATTTGTAATCTATGAAGGAGGTAAGATTATGATGATGACACTTAAGAAGTATCGGTTCATAGATAGTCTAAGTTTTCTTACGATGCCATTGTCGGACTTTCCAAAGACATTCGGGCTTACGGAACTTAAGAAAGGTTTCTTTCCGCACTTCTTCAATACGGCTAAAAATAGAAACTATGTTGGTGTAATGCCACATAAGAAACATTACGGCTACGACACGATGCGAGGAGATAAACGAAAAGAATTTCTTGAATGGTATGATGAACAAGTGAAAGCACATAACCACTTTGATATGGCGAAGGAAATCTGTGAGTATTGTCATTCAGATGTTGATATACTGAGAAAGGGTTGTATAGACTTTAGAAATCAGTTTCTAGAGTTTGGTATTGACCCTTTTCAATATACAACTATTGCGAGTTGTGTTATGGCATTGTATCGTGCTAAGTTTATGCCAGAGAATTCAATTGCGATATTGAAAGCGGAAAAACAAAACAGGATGACTTCTAGGGCTTGTGTAGAATGGTTAGCATACAGAAGCAGGTTAGACAAAACCGATATTAAACACGCATTCAACGGAGGTGAAAAAATGTTTCAACTCGGGCAATCTCGTGTGTATGTAGATGGATGGGATGAGAAAAACAAAATCGCTTATGAGTTTTACGGGTGTCATTGGCACGGATGTGATAAGTGTTGGAATAGCAATGCTTTGAATGTGAAGAAAAATAAGACAATGGGTGAACTACACAAGGAAACAATGAGAAGAGAAAAACAACTTAACGAACAAGCAAAAGTAATAAGTATCTGGGAGTGCGAATGGAGCCTGATGAAAACCAGTGAAAGACTGGCAGAGGATACAAACGAACGAATTACTGAACAAGAAGGACTAAACCCACGAGAGGCAATGTTTGGAGGTAGAGTGAATGCTTTGAAATTATATTGGAAATCACGACATGATAAGGAGTATGCAAAATATATTGACATATGCTCACTTTATCCGACCGTGATGTATTACGACCTTTATCCAAGCGGGCACCATATAATTATTAGACCTGGAAGGGGCTCTGCCCCTTTCCAAACCCTGAACGAAAAAAGCGGGGGTATGGTAGGGGGTGAAACCCCCTCCAACAATGAGGAGGAAAGAAAAAATATGAAAAATAAAATTATAAACAGAGAATATTTCGGAGTGGCTAAGGTTAAGATGCTCCCACCTAGAGGCTTACTACACCCAGTCTTACCGAAGGCGGACAGAGGTAAGATGATGTATTACTTATGCGATAAGTGCGGAATGACTGAGCAACACGGCGAATGTAAGCACACAGATAAAGAACGAGCAATAACAGGAACATGGGCAACTCCAGAAATTTACAAGGCCTTAGACAAAGGGTATAAGTTAATAAAAGTATATGAAGTATGGCACTGGAAAGAACAAAGCAGTAGCCTATTCAAAGAATACATAAAGACATTCTTGAAAGTAAAACAAGAGTCCAGCGGATACCCAGCGGGATGTAATACGGAAGCAGAAAAACAAAATTACATAAACAGCATGGAAGTTAAAATGGGTGTAAAGATGGATGAAAGCAAAATATTTAAAAACGAAGGACGGAGAGCAGTGGCTAAGTTGTGCTTGAACTCTTTATGGGGTAAGTTTGGACAGAAACAAAATAAAACACAGAACAAAATGATAAAGGATAAAGATACCTTATACAAACTATTGAACGATAAATCAGTGGATAATATAAATATTAACATAATTAACGACAAAATTGTAGAAGCCAGTTATGACTTAAAACAGGATGCGGTGAGCGACCCGATTAAAACAAATATTGTAGTTGCTTTATTTACTACATGCCACGCGAGAATGAGACTTTACAATATGATGGACATATTAGGTAATAGGATATTGTACCATGACACAGACAGCGTAATATATACGACTAACAAAGAAATTAATCAGGTTGATGTAGAGACAGGTGATTTACTTGGAGATTGGACAGATGAATTAAAGGGAGCAAAAATAAAAACCTTTGTAGGAGGCGGGCCGAAATGTTATGGATACTTATTAGATAACGGGAAAGCCAGTATGAAAGTAAAAGGATTTAGCATGAACTATGAAACGAAAAAAGCATTGAATTTACCGAATATGTTAAGTGTGATAAGTTGCGGGCTTGGTATTACGAACACTGAATTATTTGAGAATGGTAAAAATGAACTGGCTGAATTGTTGGAGACTGATGAAGAATTACGGATTGCTAAGCGAATTGAGAAGTCTGGAAAAGTAGTTATAATAGAAAACAACAAAATTACAAGAGACAAACAAAAGAAAAAAATAACAAGCGAATACTTAGAAAAGATATTTAGTTTTACATATACGAAAAGACAAGTTATTGGAATTGTAGAGAATGCGATTGAAACTAGACCTTTTGGATTTTAAAAAAAATAAAGATGATAAATAATTAATTAATTTTTTTCCATAAAATTTTTTACCACTCTATATAGACAGATGACTACCCTCACCAGACTATGTGAGAAGTTTGAACAACTTTCCATTGAAAATAAAAAAGAAAACTTTTCTCTTACTGATGTCAAAAAGGTAATAAACGATGAAATTCAAGCCATTGAGAAAAGCAGAGAAGGAAAGCCAAAGGATACTTTTCCATTTGGTAAATATAAAGGTAAGAAAATTCAAGATGTTGCTACAATTGACAAACCATATCTTGAATGGGTTATGAAACAGCCGTGGTTTGATAAATTTACGGACATTAAAAGTGAAGTTAAAAAATATTTATAATAAAAAATTAATATTTATATTATATACGAATTATGTCAGACCTCTCAACCAAACAAGACTACTTGAATGAAATTGAAAAATGGAACCTTGACGGCGAAATAAAAAAGCCGACTATTAAATGGACAAAGCCCGACATTGTTTCTTTCTATGATCAATACAAGCCAAGGGACGATAATGTGAAAGTAGTTATTCCGTTAGAGGAGACATTGACGAAAATAATGGAGGAAGAGAGCACTCCTTTTAAGGCGACTGACTTGAAAGAAACTGGAATTACGGAAATCAAGGCTAATGTTGGTGAAGAGATAGCAAATGTCTCATGCCCAGAAGAAGGATGCATATTAAATAAAGCACCTTGTAAAGAGTGTAAGAAAAAAAATGTTTTATCAGTTTCAATTGACAATGATAGATTTTGCGATGTGGCATGTGTGCTTTCATTTCTAGAAAAAAATGAAGAAATGAATGAAGTTAGAAAAAATAATTTTATCAAGTATTTTAAAAAGTGATATTTGGAAAATCAACGATTTAATTTTTTTCTCTAAGGGTCTTCAATCCAAGTAAAAGCATACTGAATACTTATAGTCTGATTTAAAGTAGCCTGGGCTGTTATAGTTAGCCTTTCGCTTGGTAACATGTCATCTAAATCATAATCGGCAAAATTTATACTTTGAGCATCACTAGTATTTACAAATACAACAGCAATCACATTACCACCAGCAATAGTCGCGGTAGTATCAAATGAAACTAGACTTGTATTTGTATTGTTCTCAGCATACACGGCACCTGTAAGTGTAGCATTTTTTATTACCTTAATGATTACGCTACTTTTAGTGTCAGTATTTAGAATATTTAGCCGTCTTGGATACACTATACTATAATTAGCAATAGTGTTTCCAATAATATTGGTATTATTTCTCATAGTAAAAGCATGAGTTGCTACATTCGTTGTATTTGCTGTTCTTTCATAAATAAATGGAATACCTCTTATGATTTCAGTTCCTTCAATAAAGCATCCAACACTGGCAATTCTAAGGCTTTGGATTTGCGGATTAGCACCAACAGCCAAAGAAGCCAAGAATGGTAAAGTAGTATTATTAAGAGATGTAGCAGTTTTGCTGTTGGCATATCGTATAGCATGGACTAGTTGAAATTGCCCAGTGTTTGGATTTTCAATATAAAATGATATCTGCCCGAAACCCAAGTATTGATATTTAATCTGAAATACATTACCCTTACTGAAATCAATTGCTGGCAAGTAATCGGTTCCATCCGCTTTATCTACATTCCATTGACTTTGTTTAACCTCGGTAATGACTGTGGAGTTGTTAAATTGGTATATTTTCATTACACCGCTTTCTCTTGAAAAGAAAAATCCGTCCGTCAAGAAGGAATCGCCAATACCTACATAAGATGAATATCCGCCTGCTTCATTTGTATTCCACAAAGCAGTAAATCTGACACATACACCCATACCAGCACGATATTTAATTTTCTTTTTTGTTTCAATGAATAATCTTGAACCTCCAACTGCCTGTGTTGTTAGATATGCCATAGCACTCTTTTGCTCTAATGTAGCATTAGTAGTGCTTGTGTTCCACTTAGAGGTATTTACATTATACATAAATGTTTCTTGTATAATCGGTGTGTATTGTGATGTTGCTAATTCACCAAATGCTGTTTTTTCAACATTAGTCTCAAGATAACCATCATGCCCGACTTTGACATTTACAAAATCTCCGTCTGGATTTTGTGCGATTAAATTTCTCTGGTGGGACATCTCTATATATAAACAAAAAAATTAACTATCAAAAATTAATAATTACTTCTTAACTAATTGTAATAACATTTGCCTTCACTTGAACCTCTCGCTGAGTGATAGCAAGAGTGTAATGATTGAGCCCATTAACACCTGGAGTAGTAGCCATCATCTCCCAGCGTCTCTCTTGAGAAAGGTCAAGCCCACTAATTTCATTCTGGTCTTTACTCCAAAGCGGGCGAGTGTTGTCAAACGTATCAACCCAGAACCAGTTATATTGATAGACATTGCTATTTACCAAAGCACTACCTTCAATCTTATTTTTTAGATACATGTAATCTTCAAGGGTTGTATTAGCAGTGCTAATATTAAATTCTTGAAGTCTAGACCCGTCAAGGGTAGTATAGAAGGAAGTAATCTTTGAACCATTCCTATTATCGTTATCATACGCGGTATTCTTTGTTTCTTCATTATTAAATGCTGAATGGTAAATTTTCTTGATTCTCCGTCCGTGTCCTCTATCAAACCTCATAATAATGTTCTGACTTTGAGATGCCTGAATTGTGTTTTTGTATGAGTATGGGTAGTCAATTGTGAAAGACATACCTTCGGCACTACTCACTTTTTGATGAATAGACTGGATAACATCAGGGTTTGTTTCAACCGCTAGAAACAAGTTTAAGTTTGATACCTGTGAATTAGTTGTGCAAGGAAAAGAACCTTGATTTGCTGTGTTAATAGTGGTAGCAAGACCTGTATTTGCATCAACACCACCAACATGATAAACAGTTCTGTTACTAGCCGCCCAAACAATTCTCATGGTCAGAATTTCAGGAAACATAATAGTCTTATCAAGTGCAAAAATAGTATTGTAAATCATAGACAATGGAATCTTCACATAAATAAGTGGGTCTGTGTTAGCACCACCAATACCTCCCTCAAGATACTTTGCCTCAGTGTATGAAACATTCACAGCAGACAAAGCACCCGCTCCAGTTGTCAGCAAAGTATCATCATGTCTTCGAGCATTAAGTGATGGAGGAGCGATAGCCCCAGCAATAGCATTGCCATAAACATTCAATGTTGCGCGAAGGTGAGCATCGGTATCAATACTACCCGCTACAGTCGCAGCACTTGCCTGTTGTCCAGCATACACGTTAGCAGTAAAGGCTGTTGTAGCACGTCCATCAGCATTACACTTTTGAAGCATACACCCGACACCAACACCTGCTCCATGGTTCTCAAGTGCCAAAAAGTCCTTCAATGAAGTCTCAGGCTTCCAAATCATTTTCGTAATAGTTCCAACATTATTCAAATCACACAAATAAACACCACTACGGGTTTGGAGTTGAATCTGTCTAATCATACTCAAACAATCCATAAAAATACGATTGTGTCTATCTACAACTCCTGAAGCACCTGGGGCGTAAGTGAAACTCAGCACTGACTTTGCCAAGTTAAATGGGCGACTGATAAGGTCGAATGTGCTTTCCTGACCGCCCGCTGAAGTAACAACAACATTTCCTGCTCCTTCGCGAGGAGTAAGTTTGTTAAGGCGATACGAACCGCTGATATAATCAGTCTTACTGAAGTCTAATTCTCCGCCGTGTTGAGTTGGCATTTTGTTTTTGATTTTTTTTAGGCAGTTGTGAAATTAACTAATTCACCAGAATATATTAGAAAGATTTTAAAAATCTTTCAGCAAAAATAAAAAATAAAAAAATAAATAATTCTAAAATTAATTCACTTTGATTTTAATAAATTAAAAAATGATGTAAATAAATTAAAATAATTAGTCTCTCTGTAAATCAACAAAGTCATTACAATACCCAAACCATTTAGATTTATAGCCTGATCGTTTTCGTCTGTAAGATAAAACCTATATACATTATTTGAACTGGTGGATAATTTCTTACCATACTCAGACCCACTTCCGTCGTATATAACGGCTCCGAATGGAATTTCGTTGGCTGTATATATTTCTTGTAGCACATGATTATCTCCTTCCCCCACTAAGTCCGATTGAAGATACAGAGTTTTTTCCCCTGTCAAAATAATTACATTTGGCGATTTAATAAAATCATCAGCAAAGAAATATGTGGAATTTCTATCAAACCCCATTACTTCGTGAATACGGGTATCACCATCAAATATAAACCGCGGTTGAATACCTCCGTTATTTGAAACACTGAATGTTAAT
The DNA here is from genome assembly GCA_019918135.1 of Paulinella micropora. Taxonomy (NCBI): domain Eukaryota; phylum Cercozoa; class Imbricatea; order Euglyphida; family Paulinellidae; genus Paulinella; species Paulinella micropora. The sequence goes on from WBZZ01003559.1 coordinate 89,561, forward strand.
TTACCATCTTCTGGTTCTATGTTGGTATTGTTACTGGATACAACATAAGTATAATTATTAGGGCTGTCTGCGGTTAGCACCTCCGACAACATATTTTTTAGATTGTTCATTGTGTAGTTTCCTTCAGGTATCGTAATTAAAGCCTCATACCCGTCTTCGCTAAGGGTAAAAGTATTGTATGGTGAAGCCACAGAGTAATACGACTTTGGAACATAGATATGAAGTATTTTGCAGTGAGTTGGATTGTCTAGTGATTTTAAGTTTATCTCGTGTGTAAAGTCGCTGTCAGTGCCAGTTATTCGGTTTTTGCTATTTATGTAATAGATACCCGAACTTCTTCCTCCCTTGTAGTCCATGATATATTATACAAATAATATTTTTTAGATGAAGGTATCAAAATTACCATATCCATTCTGTGCTTTTAATTTCTCCGCTTCTTCTTCCTTTAAGTCTGTGTATCCACTAGCAAACTTAAAGCGGTTGCCTTTCGCTCGTTCCATTAAAAATCTCATAGCAAACCATCCGCATGTGTCCGAGGTGTTTGATTGATTTTTAACCTGATTTACTTTCATAAGCAGGTATGTGCTTGGATTACTTTTATCTATTAGCCTTTTCATTTGTTGTTGAAAGTCTTCCGTTGGTTGGTAAAGTGCTAATGGGTCATACACTTCCACTGTCCTGTCTTTATCCAGACTTACCCATATAGCAATCCAATGAGACCCCGCTTGTTTGTGATTATCCAAATTCATAATAAATCCGTATCGTTTTCTTTTTTCTGGATTTAGTTTGTAGATTTCATCACTGGCTATTGCTCCGAGATACCATCCATATTTTTTCATTATGTCATCTATTTCATTAGTCATTAAACCGCGACCCTCACCTTGTAATGGGACTTGCTCTGGCTGTGGTTTTGACTCTGCCTCTGGTTGCTCGGGCTGTTGCTCTAGTTGCTCGGGCTCTGGCTGTGGTTGTTCTAATGATGCGGTAATCGTAGGGGGTAGCGGTTGGGGCATTCCCTCGTCAATATTCAAATCTGTTGAAACTCGTTTATCTAAATTGGGATCGGAAGTCATTTTGTTAGTTAGAGTATTTACAAAATCCTTTTTATTCATTGTGTGCCTCCAATCTTTGCGGGCTAAGTATTTTTTTATTTTCGCTATTGAAAATACCTTATCAATTAATTCTTCTAATGTCTTCGCTCCACTACCTTTTTGCTCACTAATGCCCATATACTCTTCATATCTAGCATAATCCGCCACCTTTCTTTTTACGTTTTCCACCTCACTTCCAACATCAATATTAAACCTTTTAATCATGTTAATAATCCACTTTGAAGTGTCTTTGTAATTTAATTTGTTATGACCATCATTATCTAGTCTCTTTTTTAAAGCCTGTGCTAACTCTTTTATGGTAATGGTTGGGTGATAAGTTTTTGAAAATCCAGAGATTAAAAATTGATTAATTTGTAAATTTTCAAGATGCTTACCCTTTTCTTCCGCTTTCTTTTTTTCCTTTTCAAGTTTTTCTTTATATTCTTCTGCTAACTTTTTCTGTTCCTCTAAAGATGTCGCTGTGGCTATAGCCATCTGAATATCTTGACTGGCTTTTTGTAAGTCTTTGAGACTCATCTTTTTAATGAATTTATCTGTATATCCTGCTAATTTCAGTGTTTCAATATCTTTCTGCTTTTGCTTTTTTTCTTCCTCATATTGCTCTTTCGTTTTTTAATGGTGCTTCATCTCCTAAATTAGGTAAGGCTGGTGCTTGTGGTGGTGCTCCAAATGGTGGTGCTAATGGTGGTGCTTGTGGCGGTGCTTGTGGTTGTCCCTGTTGTTGTGGCATGATATATTGATACTGCTGTGGCGGTGGCATAATAGCCAATCTTTGGTTCCTTTGCTGTTCGTATTGTAAATCCTCTATGAGTTTTTGCTCCCTCCTTAGTTCTCTGTCCTTTTTGCTCTTGTCGTTTCCTTGATATCGGATAGTTCATTGCGGTGTATCCTTGCTAACTCATCCTGCCTTTCCTTCACATCTGCTACGTCTTTTCGTTCTAGCCTTTTCTTTTCTTCTTCTAAATCCTCCCTTTTCTTCTTTTCCTTTTCTTCCTCGTCATGTATTAACTCATATTTCTTTTGTAAGTTGCTTTGTATTTGGTTTCGGTTCTCATGTTCAAGACGATTGAAATCAGATTTGATTATTTTTTCTCTTGGTTTGCGGCCCTGCCTTTGTGGCCTAGGCTTGCCGATATATTTCATAAAAAGTTTAACAATTTGTAATGTGCTTAAATCATTTGTTTTCTTACCAAAATTAAGATAATATTTTTTACCCTTCTGGATAATATATGGCCTCCCGCTCTTATTTCTATAAACTCGTGGGGGTCTTACCTTAGCCTTTTTCTTATTAGTCTTTTTAGCAACCATTGTATATAAACAAAAAAATATTTTCAATATTTTAGAATTTGAAACAAAATATGGTTTAATGAAACTTTACAGCCCCTCCTCGTTGCTTACCATACCCAAGTTTGCAGCAGTAGCACTAACACTACCCGCGTAAGGCACCCCAACACTACTCAACGCCCCCGCAGTCCTAGAGATTACCTTATTATCGCGAAGAAATTTATTAACAGCCAAGGCAGTTTTTCCGACCTTAGCCCAGTTAATCTTTCCTCCCTTTTGACCACATCCCTTCTTCTTAGTTTTCTTTTTTCCTCCCTTCTGTGGCATTGATGGATTGTATCCGATGTTATATCCTGATGGTTGTGAAATTATCACTGGTGATACTGGCATATATAAGAAAGATTTTAAAAAAATCTTTCAGCAAAAAATTAAAAATAATTAATTACGATTTTTATTTTTTTATTTCAACCGATAAGCAAAATTTTTTCTTAATTCATCATCTACACTTGAAACATATAAAAAGTTAAATCTCTCTTTTGTTGCTTCGTGATACTTTTTTAAGAAAGTAATCAAAGTCAAAAGATAAGTCTAAGTGTTTATACACGAGTTCCATTTTGTCCTGAGATTGCCCCGGAAAGATTAATAGATAATCTAACTGCTTAATGGCTTCTGGCCGTAAGTCGTTCAAATACTGGCTTGACATAATCACCTTACTTTTATAGTGCCTGTTCTTTTTTAACAAATCACTTACGGACTTGTCTCTTAATCCACTTCCTAAATCGTCCAAAACAAAAACAACCTCTGGCGTATATATACTTACTTGGTCGTTCTTTCGCCTCCGCGGCGCTCTGTTTCTTTTCCTTTCCAAAGTATAAAAATTGTGGTTTCTCTATTTCCTCTTTGTCCTGATTTACTTCTCCTTCATGTTGCTCGTCATGTCTGTTTCAGTTTGTCTAACTCATAATCAATGACATTTACACCATCTGATTAAGAAAGGTATATATTGCCATCGGGTTGCCTCTGTTCTTAAAGTGCTTTACCATTGCTTTATAAATGTAGTCCTTGTGGATTGTTGAAGCGATAATGACAATACGGGTTTTTTCTGTCTGTTGTCCGTTTCAGTATTTCAAAGAGTGCTGTTGTTTTCCCGCTCTTCTTTCTAGCAAGTAGAAATATGTTAGCATTACGGCTCATTGAATAATTATAGCCCTTGGCTTTTTTGTTTCCATCACCCTCTTGTTTTACTGGCTTCACTTTGACATTGTTTATTTTCTCCATTGCTATATTCTAAGCCAAAAATTCCAAAACACACAACAATCGCCCCGCTA
>WBZZ01003560.1:0-5000 GCA_019918135.1 Paulinella micropora
ATCTCGGCTCAATGTGAATCCTATCTTCAACCCATCTCGGTACTGTTTCCTCCGAATGCTCACCTCAACAAGATCACCAAACCGGAACTGGAAGCCCCCAGGCATTTACTCGGCAGGAAATTCGGCGAAAATGGGCTAAGCAGGAAACCAGACCCAAACCAACAGCCAAGAAAAACGAGCCAACCAACAATCCAACAGACAACCCCACAACCTGCCTGGCCGAACCCCTACCGAGTAAATGCCCAGTTGAGAGTTGCGCATATCCCGGTGACCGCCCTCCCCAAGCGGTCACCTTCGTGGGGAGAGGCCCAACCACCTCCTCTTCCCATGGAGTGCCATCTTGTGCACCCCTCCAGAATAATAATAATAATAATAATAATAATAATAATAATAATAATAGTGCTTCTCTGTCAATGGCTGATGCAAATCTGCACATGCGCCTCCATCGTCTCACCCGTGAGGGGAGTACGAAGAATTTACGATAGGCTCTAATGACACCCCCGCAAGGGCAGTTCCAACACTTCCAGACGGACCGGTATGTTCAATGAAAATACTGGTGGCACCGAGGGAATCGAACTGGCGACGGGCCCAGATGGTAGAACTTGACCACTGGGCTATCACGGTGTCCAAATAATAATAATAATAATAATAATAATAATAATAATAATAATAATAATAATAACTAGGGGTTGCGCCAACACCTGAAAGGATGGTTCACCGGATTCGCGCACCGAACCCCGCCAGCCCCACTTCTTATCACTTTGCGGAGGACCCCTCCTCCCCCCCGCCCCCTTTCCCTTCGACAGGGTACGTTGAATTGCCGGATGTGCCGCAAAGGGCGCCTGGTGGCAAAAAACCTCAATTTTTAGGTGTGGGTGCCACCCGCGACCAGAACGGGTACGTACAATCGCAGGGCTCCCCCGGACCCCCCCTTTCCCTTCGACAGGGTACGTTGCATTGCCGGAGGTGCCGCAAAGGGCGCCTGGTGGCAAAAAAACCTCAATTATCAGGTGTGGGTGCCACCCGCGACCAGAACGGGTATGTACAATCACATAGCTGGGGCTCCCGGGGGGAGGGCCCCCCGGACCCCCTTCCCCGTCGACAGGGTACGTTTACTTGCCGGAGGCACCGGCAAGTGCTGCTAAAAAACAAGGAAATTTGGCATTCAGGACACTCCCCTAACGCAAATATTTGCGTGAATTCAAAAGAAATTATATCAGCATCAACATCGAGTCTGGGGCTATCCACCTTGCCAATATGAGCTCCCAACTCCTCCTGGTTCCCGCAAACCATGATTTATAGGGATGGGGTTGCGAAAAAAGACCGAAGAAACAAGGAATTTTGGCATTCAGGACACTCTCCTAACGCAAATATTTGCGTGAATTCCAAAGAAATTATACCAGCATCAAGATCAAATCTGGGGCTAGCTACCCTGCCAATATGACAACTCCTCCTGATTCACACAAACCATGATTTATAGGGACAGGAGTGCGAAAAAAAACAAGGAAATTTGGCATTCAGGACACTCCCCTGACGCAAATATTTGCGTGAACTCCAAAAAAAATCATATCAGCATCAAGATCGAGTCTTGGGCTAACCACCCTGCAAATATGAGCTCCGAACTCCTCCTCGTTCCCACAAACCATGATTTTATTCCGACAGGGGTGCAGAAATGGTGGGTGGGGGGGGGGGTACACAATTTTTATTTTCCCCCTACCCCCCACCCCCTTCACCAACACCTTTCAGGGATAGTAGTAGTAATAATAATAATAATAATAATAATAATACTATATCTGAGGCGTACTGATGCAGCTAATGGCATATCCTCAACGGACATAAGCCTCCAATACCCTTGTTCGAGGTCCTCCACCCCCCCGTGTCAGTCTCTCGCCTGATGATCGGGGCCACCGATGGAGCTCCTGAGGGCAAGACTGCACTAAGCCGAGGTTATTCCGCAGTCCCAGCAACCTCTTGCAAGACGTCACCGAATGTGCAAGTGCATACACCAAGCGCGGTTGCTAGAGCTGCCTCGAAACCCCACCCATAACAATCTGGTGTCTGCTGGGTCCTGGGCTATCAACCAGCATATGCGGAGTTTAAGATCTTTTACGCGCGCAAGGACCCTCCTCCCCAGCATCTACCACCAAAGGGTTATGAGTTGGCGTCACAGTTTAACGCCTTGAGGCCATTGGGCTGGAACTCTGTTTAGCAAGTGTGACTAGCTTTTTTCATCGGGATTTCCCTCAAATATGTCACAGTCGACACTCCAAGGCAGATTTACTATATCTGAGGCGTACTGATGCAGCTAATGGCATATCCTCAACGGACATAAGCCTCCAATACCCTTGTTCGAGGTCCTCCACCCCCCCGTGTCAGTCTCTCGCCTGATGATCGGGGCCACCGATGGAGCTCCTGAGGGCAAGACTGCACTAAGCCGAGGTTATTCCGCAGTCCCAGCAACCTCTTGCAAGACGTCACCGAATGTGCAAGTGCATACACCAAGCGCGGTTGCTAGAGCTGCCTCGAAACCCCACCCATAACAATCTGGTGTCTGCTGGGTCCTGGGCTATCAACCAGCATATGCGGAGTTTAAGATCTTTTACGCGCGCAAGGACCCTCCTCCCCAGCATCTACCACCAAAGGGTTATGAGTTGGCGTCACAGTTTAACGCCTTGAGGCCATTGGGCTGGAACTCTGTTTAGCAAGTGTGACTAGCTTTTTTCATCGGGATTTCCCTCAAATATGTCACAGTCGACACTCCAAGGCAGATTTACTATATCTGAGGCGTACTGATGCAGCTAATGGCATATCCTCAACGGACATAAGCCTCCCATACCCTTGTTCGAGGTCCTCCACCCCCCCGTGTCAGTCTCTCGCCTGATGATCGGGGCCACCGATGGAGCTCCTGAGGGCAAGACTGCACTAAGCCGAGGTTATTCCGCAGTCCCAGCAACCTCTTGCAAAATAATAACAATAATAATAATAATAGTGTTTCTCTGTCAATGGCTGATGCAAATCTGCACATGCGCCTCCATCGTCTCACCCGTGAGGGGAGTACGAAGAATTGGCGATAAGCTCTAATGACACCCCCGCAAGGGCAGTTCCAACACTTCCAGACGGGCCGGAATAATAATAATAATAATAATAATAATAATAATAATAATAATAATAATAATAATAATGATAATAATAATGATAATAATAATGATAATAATAATAATAATAATAATAAGACGAAGAAGAAGAAGAATAAGAATAATAAGAATAAGAATAATAATAATAATAATAGTGCTTCTCTGTCAATGGCTGATGCATTTCTGCACATGCGCCTCCATCGTCTCACCCGTGAGGGGAGTACGAAGAATTGACGATAGGCTCTAATGACACCCCCGCACGGGCAGTTCCAACACCTCCAGACGGACCGGTATGTTCAATGAAAATACTGGTGGCACCGACGGGACTCGAACTGGCGACAGGGCCCAGATGGTAGAACTTGACCACTGGGCTATCACGGTGTCCAAAATAATAATAATAATAATAATAATGATATTAATAATAATAATAATAACAAAAATCATAATAATCATAATCATAATCATAATCATAACGATAATCATGATAATTGTATGTATTTTTGACATACAGGCTTTTCTCTCCTTCGACTTCTGGATGCTGGTCTATCTATCCATCTATCTATCTATCTATCCATCTATCTATCTATCTATCCATCCATCTATCTATCTATCTATCTATCTATCTATCTCTCTATCTCTCTCTCTCTCTCTCTCTCTCTCTCTTTCTATATATATATATATATATATATATATATATATATCGTCCATCTGTCTATCTGTCTATCTATCTTTCTATCTATCCATCCATCTATCTACATACATACATACATACATACGTACATACATACATGCATACATACATACATGCGTACATGCGTGCATACATACATGCATGCATACGTACATATATTCAGGCGGGTGTGTTTTTTGTATGTGGGGCTGGTTACATGACCATTTATCAATGGACTCAGGTATGTTCTTATCTATCTAACTAACTAGCTAAGTAAATAACTGACTAGCTGACCAACTGACTAACTGACTAACTAACTAACTAACTGATTGACTGACTAACTGACTAACTGACTAACTGACTGACTAACTAACTAACTGACTAACTAAGTAACTAACCAACTGACTAACTGACTAATTGACTGACTAAATGACTGACTAACTGACTAACTGACTAACTGACTAATTAACCAACAACAATAACTAACTAACTAACTAACTAACACATGACCGTTTATGAATGGACGCAGATATGTTATTATCTAACTAACTAACTAACTAACTAACTGACTAACTAACTGACAATATATATATATATATGCATATATATATATGTATATTATATATATATGCATATATATATGTATATTATATATATGTATATAATATATATATATATGTAATATTATATATATATTTATATATTATATATATGTATATACTACTACTACTACTACTACTACTACTACTACTACTACTACTACTACTACTGCTGCTGCTGCTGCTGCTGCTGCTGTTGCTGCTAATAATAATAATAATAATAATAATAATAATAATAATAATAATAATAATAGTGTATCTCCTGCCAATTGCTGAGCCAAAAGGCCATGTGCATCCAGTCCTCCATTCCATAAGGAAAGTCTCCACACCAATCGGTGGAATAAAGGAAGTGACGGCATAGAACATTACTCTAGGAGCTTTATACCAATCAGCCCATGGAAAAATAATAATAATAATAATAATAATAATCATAATAATAATCATAATAATAGTGCTTCTCTGTCAATGGCTGATGCATTTCTGCACATGCGCCTCCATCGTCTCACCCGTGAGGGGAGTACGAAGAATTGACGATAAGCTCTAATGACACCCCCGCAAGGGCAGTTCCAACACTTCCAGACGGGCCGGTATGTTCAA
>WBZZ01003560.1:27500-32500 GCA_019918135.1 Paulinella micropora
CAAGAAGAAGGTTTTTGAGGAAAAAATCTGTGGTGCAAGATTGGTTTATACGTTGGAAGGTTAACTACGTTTACCGTTAGTAATTGCTTTATGAGTGGGGAAGTATTTGAATTTATTCGTATAGTCGAATAACCGTGTAGTTCTAGTCAATAAGAGTAACGGACGTAACGGTCTTTATTGGCATTCAGGATTGGACAATAATCATTGTGTAATAATTACAGTCGTGCGGACTTTTATTCAGTTTCGTTACTACCTCTGAGCCTACGGTTGTCAGTTCTGCTATCTACTTGCGGATTAAAGTGTCGATTGGGCATCGCGGCTTCTAACGAAGTCTCTCAGCAAACCGGAGTGTAAAAGGTACTAGGTCCGCGAGTGACCGGGTAATTATTAATACTAATACCTAACGGTTATGAGCCGCTGGGAAAGCGATTTTCGGCACAATGCGAGTAGCATGAGACAGTTGATGTCTCACACACCGGTGTTTAGCGGAAACAAAAAGGATTTGCAAACTTGTTATTACCAGATAGAGGAGTATGCCGTTGATATGGTATTAACACTAGTCTCGGGGACATGTTCCATGATGCGTTTAAGGACCATAAAGCAGCGAAAACAAAATGTGGATTCGACAGAGATCGCATGAGGAGAGCAGAAGAGATGGACGAACCGAGAGAACCACATGAAGTGGACACATCGGATGGAACAGACGATAAAGACGAAACACAACAACAATCGAGACAAAGAGGCAGCAAAACACCAGAGCAAAAGGCAATGTATACATGCATGCTTTCATTCATTCATTCATTCATTCATTCATTCGTCCATTCATTCGTTCATTCATTCGTTCGGCGACAGAAAAGCCACCCAATTGGAAAGATCTCACAAAGGAGGAGAAGAAAGCATGGGAAGAAAGAGCGAACAGAAGAAAGAAGTGGTCGATGACAAGAACAAACAAAGACGTGTATTTGATGAGAAAGAAGAAGTACAGAGAAGAACAACAATACCTGCATCGCTGCGGACTCCCTACTTTAGGTATTCCTCAGTCTTCATTTCGTTAGGACAGTTATCGGTTATTAAATATCGTACTATTGTAATAAAATGCAGTGATTTGAGGTAGTGATCATCACTACCCAGATAATGATGAGGGAGAATCTAGGATATGCCGTAGTGATATCACTTAATTTGTTAAATTAGGGATACAGGGAGCGTAAGTGATGATCACTAACACTTTTTTTTTTCTTTTTTTTTCTTATTTTTGTGTTTGTAGCTATAGTGATGATCACTAACCTTATAATTAACACTTTTTTTTCGTCTTATTTGTGTGTTTTCAGCTATAGTGATGATCACTAACATAATTATATTTTTGTAGTGCTCATCACTACCATCGTAGTGGTGCATCACTAACAAACGGTAGTAAGATCTGTAGTGATCATCACTACAAAAAGTTAGTGATGGGATTCCGTACTTGTAGTGTAGATAGATAGATAGATAGATAGATAGATAGATAGATAGATAGATAGATAGATAGATAGATAGATAGATAGATAGATAGATAGATAGATAGATAGATAGATGAGATGTCGCAAAGGAATGTAGTCCTTGCAAAGGAACGCAGTTTCACATCAAACAATAATTTGTGTACTGTGCATGTGTCCGGGATGGGAATCACGGGTAGACTGTGTTCTGGAAAAAGAAGAGGAGGAAGGACGTTGAAGAAAAAGGCAATCTAGGAATGGAGAGTGGGAGGATAAGGAAGAAGAGAAAGAAAAGGAAGCCGTTAGTCCAAGTGTTTTGAGCACCGTAAGCTTGCGCAAGCTACAATGATGACATTGTATGAGGCCTAAACCCCCGCAGGGACCTAGCCCGGGCTATGCAACACTGGACGGCTATGATGGAATGCAGTCACCAATACGGACTAGAGGAAGATTAGTCCAATTTTTGACTGCACAGGAGCGATAAATCGCAAAAGAGCAACGAGCTACGCAGGAGGATAGCTTGAAGCAAAGGGATTTGGATTGGGGATGGGAAAAACCCAAGGCGCGGAAACATCGATGAACAGAGAACGATACCATGCCGCGAGCCCCGCATTCGATTGGTCGAAGGTGGCAGGTCCATCCGTTGTCCTCGATTTGAGATTTGAGCTCGTTGTATCGGTTGGTCTTGTATGCTCGTTCGTCAAGGATGTTTTCCTCGACCGGGCACGTTAGCTCGATCAGAATACATATCTTGGTAGACAGTGACCAGACAACGATATCGGGGCGGAGGTCAGTGACACAAATGTGGACAGGAAAGGCTTGCTCAGAACCGGTGTATTGGGTTTGGAGTTGCCAATCGTTTGCAGTGTCAAGCAGGGATGGTCGATGAACTGACTGTCCCTTAGGCTTCTGCTCGCCCTCTTTCACAAACATAGACTTTGATTCATTTTGGTCTATAGGGGAGCGTTTGTTATGGCTCTCGATGTGTTTTTGAAGGGGAGCTTCAATAGTGCAGAGCACAGAGTCATGACGCCAGGTATAGCGGCCTTGTTTGAGGGCAACATGGCAACCGGAGAGGATGTGGCATAGATGTGCTTGACCAGAACAGAGGGCACACTTGTTGTTGGGAATGATTCCCCACAGACGTCTAAGGTCGGGGGTAATAACCGAGTTTGTGCTTGCGTTGATGACCCAAGAGATTAAACGGGGATTACGGGTTCCGATGAGGCGAGCCCAGGAGAGGTCGAAGGGGCATGCGTCTTCAAAACGAAGGAAGCACCCTTGCATGGCTTTGTCCATGTCATGCACTGTGGTTGCCTCAAGTATTGTCTCAGCAGCTAATTCTAAAACCCTGTCTTTGCGGTCTGTGATGGAATGTTCTTTTGGGTAGCGACCATGGCCAAGTCCGAGATGATCGGATTGGCCTCGATGTTTGAATTCAAAATCAACTTGTGCCTCAAGCTTTTCGAGCATAGGCTCTGGATTCCAGATAGTTCGAAATGTTTCGTGTTTCATCAGGTTCATCGCATAAATGGACGAGAGGTGTTTATCTGGGCAGTACTTCAGCATTTGAGCACGGTTGATTTGAAGTCGCTGGTAAAAAGAGACAATGGATTGGAGCTGTAGACCGAATTTCGAGCGTGGGCGGTAAAGGCAAGAGACCAGAGCTCTTTTGTAGATATTGGCCCATTTTTTGAGGAAGCGGGTCGCAATTTTCTCAAGGGTTTTGGCGAAAGATAAGCAGAGGTCATAAGTGAGAAATGGCCAGGCAAGTGACTGGACAGCGTAGTGCTGGTATAGCCACAGTTTCATAAAGCCATTGATCGAGCAGCTATCGATGGCTTGCATAGAAAGAATGAACTTCTTTTGGATTGCTGCTCGTTGTTCGTTTTCGCTGAGGTCATGGTAGACAATCCATCCGAGGTCTTTGAAAGGCTTGTCAGCGATGAAGTCAATCGGTTTGCCAGTAATAGTAAGGGCGGGGTCGAAAGGTGGGAACGAGATCGGCAATAATCGTTTGAGACCCTTATGGTCGTCGGCTTTAGTCCAGTATTTGAAAGCAAGGCTTTTGCATTTGGGCGGTTTCGCGGCCATTGTTCTGGACCATGACAGAAATTTGTCAATCATGTTGATGGACGATTGACAGTGTTTCGGGGATCGGCAGTGTAGTTTGAGGTCGTCAGCATAAGCAGCTTCGTGCAAGATGACTTCATCTGTTGAGGTCTTATGCTTGAAATGATAACCGTTGTTTTTGGTCAAGGATGATAGGAGGTCAAGGAGTAGGTTGAAAACTATGTTGAAAAGGAGAGGAGAAATGCAGCATCCTTGAAAAACGCCAACAGCAAAAACAAAGGGTTCTAATGACCAATCTTTCCCTTCGATTGTGGCTACTAAGAGTTCGTAGTATAAAAAGATTATGCGAGCAAACATAGGGGGCACGTGGTACCACCAGAGAGCGAACTGGATCAAGTTGTGGTTTACGCTTCCAAAAGCGTTTTGTAGGTCAATCCATGCTATGACCAGTTGGCGATAGTGATCTTTTGCATTTCTGATGGTAGCTTTTGTAGTAGCAATGTGCTCGGGGCATCCTGCAACGTTACGGAGGAAACCTTTTTGTTTTGCTCTGTCAAAGTACTTGTTATCTAGCAAAACACTCTCTAGGCGTTTTGACCACAAAGAGAAAAATACCTTACCCGAGCAGCTTGTCAGAGCAATCGGACGATAGTTTGAGGCCTGAAGTGGATCGCCGTCCTTATGAAGGAGGGAGATAGCAGCTTGGGCCCAGCTATTAGCTACGTCAGTTGTCCAACACTTGACAATGAGTTTGTGTAAGAAAAGTAAAGCGGTGGGAAGTCTCTTGTAAACAAGGTAGCTAATACTATCAGATAGATAGATAGATAGATAGATAGATAGATAGATAGATAGATAGATAGATAGATAGATAGATAGATAGATAGATAGATAGATATATAGATAGATAGATAGATAGATAGATAGATAGATAGATAGATAGATAGATAGATAGATAGATAGATAGATAGATAGATAGATAGATAGATAGATAGATAGATAGATAGATAGATGAGATATCGACTAATGTCAGAAAAAAGGAGCTTCTGATTTCGTCAACCAAGGAAGTCTGTGGGTAAAGTATTAACCCGATGCCCAGCTAAGCCGTGATGTTTGCACGGAAGGGACTGATACAGGCGATACCAAAGCTCCCTAGTACCAGGCGGGCCAGGGCTCGTTCCATAAGCGCCCCTTGCAGAACGAGCTCCCACCTCCATTACAGAGGGCCCAGTAAGCAGATGGAGTTTCGAGACTGTTCGACAGTCTAGTATAAACCGACAGAGCACTGTGGGTTTTATTCCGGGCTCAACAAGCGAGAAAGGGCACCCTGAGGGAACAGGATTGTGCTTCCCGTCGCTATTTCGGCATGTGACTTATAGGCGTATGGCTAGGCACACAAAAGGCACCCCACCACGGGCCCAGCACACCCAAAGATAGATAGATAGATAGATAGATAGA
>WBZZ01003560.1:45000-47500 GCA_019918135.1 Paulinella micropora
CATACATACATACGTACATACATACATACACATACATACATACATACATACATACATACATACATACGTACATACATACATACACATATGTTTACATAGGTGAGGTGGTTTCTGCGCATTGCGGTGGCTTTGTCTTGGATGTACATACATACATACATACATACATACATACATACATACATACATACATGCATACATACACATATGTTTGCATAGTTGGAAGGTGAGGTGTGATTTCTGCGCACTGTCGTTGCTTTTCCTTGGACATACATACATACATGCATACATGCATACATACATACATACATACATACATACATACATACATGCACACATACACATATGTTTGCATAGTTGGAAGGTGAGGTCAATGCTGCGCACTGTCGTGGATTTGTCTTAGACTTGCGCTACACACACGAACCGGTCTGTATTGCATGTATCTCTCTATCTTATCTATCTTATCTACCAATTTATCTATCTATCTATCTATCTATCTATCTATCTATCTACCTACCTATCTACCTACCTACCTACCTACCTACCTACCTACCTATCTATCTATCTATCTATCTATCTATCTATCTGGTTTATACTAGACTGTCGAACAGTCTCGAAACTCCATCTGCTTACTGGGCCCTCTGTAATGGAGGTGGGAGCTCGTTCTGCAAGGGGCGCTTATGGAACGAGCCCTGGCCCCGCCTGGTACTAGGGAGCTTTGGTATCGCCTGTATCAGTCCCTTCCGTGCAAATATCACGGCTTAGCTGGGCATCGGGTCAATACTTTACAGACTTCCTTGGTTGACGAAATCAGAAGCTCCTTTTTTCTGACATTAGTCGATATCTCATCAGTTGATCTCATCACTTACTCCACGAAGTGAACCAAGGCCACTTGAGGTGTCACTGACCCTCCCTTGGGCTTGATGTTTTGAAATGGGTGCCATCTGTCGACAGACAGAGAATTAGGGGATGGTGTGGGTGTGCTGGGCCCGTGGTGGGGTGCCTTATGTGTGCCTAGCCATACGCCTATGAGTCACATGCCGAAATAGCGACGGGAAGCACAATCCTGTTCCCTCAGGGTGCCCTTTCTCGCTTGTTGAGCCCGGAATAAAACCCACAGTGCTCTGTCGGTTTATACTAGACTGTCGAACAGTCTCGAAACTCCATCTGCTTACTGGGCCCTCTGTAATGGAGGTGGGAGCTCGTTCTGCAAGGGGCGCTTATGGAACGAGCCCTGGCCCCGCCTGGTACTAGGGAGCTTTGGTATCGCCTGTATCAGTCCCTTCCGTGCAAATATCACGGCTTAGCTGGGCATCGGGTCAATACTTTACAGACTTCCTTGGTTGACGAAATCAGAAGCTCCTTTTTTCTGACATTAGTCGATATCTCATCAGTTGATCTCATCACTTACTCCACGAAGTGAACCAAGGCCACTTGAGGTGTCACTGACCCTCCCTTGGGCTTGATGTTTTGAAATGGGTGCCATCTGTCGACAGACAGAGAATTAGGGGATGGTGTGGGTGTGCTGGGCCCGTGGTGGGGGTGCCTTATGTGTGCCTAGCCATACGCCTATGAGTCACATGCCGAAATAGCGACGGGAAGCACAATCCTGTTCCCTCAGGGTGCCCTTTCTCGCTTGTTGAGCCCGGAATAAAACCCACAGTGCTCTGTCGGTTTATACTAGACTGTCGAACAGTCTCGAAACTCCATCTGCTTACTGGGCCCTCTGTAATGGAGGTGGGAGCTCGTTCTGCAAGGGGCGCTTATGGAACGAGCCCTGGCCCCGCCTGGTACTAGGGAGCTTTGGTATCGCCTGTATCAGTCCCTTCCGTGCAAATATCACGGCTTAGCTGGGCATCGGGTCAATACTTTACAGACTTCCTTGGTTGACGAAATCAGAAGCTCCTTTTTTCTGACATTAGTCGATATCTCATCAGTTGATCTCATCACTTACTCCACGAAGTGAACCAAGGCCACTTGAGGTGTCACTGACCCTCCCTTGGGCTTGATGTTTTGAAATGGGTGCCATCTGTCGACAGACAGAGAATTAGGGGATGGTGTGGGTGTGCTGGGCCCGTGGTGGGGTGCCTTATGTGTGCCTAGTCATACGCCTATGAGTCACATGCCGAAATAGCGACGGGAAGCACAATCCTGTTCCCTCAGGGTGCCCTTTCTCGCTTGTTGAGCCCGGAATAAAACCCACAGTGCTCTGTCGGTTTATACTAGACTGTCGAACAGTCTCGAAACTCCATCTGCTTACTGGGCCCTCTGTAATGGAGGTGGGAGCTCGTTCTGCAAGGGGCGCTTATGGAACGAGCCCTGGCCCCGCCTGGTACTAGGGAGCTTTGGTATCGCCTGTATCAGTCCCTTCCGTGCAAATATCACGGCTTAGCTGGGCATCGGGTCAATACTTTACAGACTTCCTTGGTTGACGAAATCAGAAGCTCCTTTTTTCTGACATTAGTCGATATCTCATCAGTTGATCTCATCACTTACTCCACGA
>WBZZ01003560.1:62500-97298 GCA_019918135.1 Paulinella micropora
AGTCAAAAATCGTAGAATCCACACGAATCATCAATTCCTCGCTGTATCTCGATCCAATGGGTCGATCAAATTGATGTAAAATGGCTCATTCGTAAATGACAATACTCGTACTTGCAAATAAAAATAATAATTACCACTGATAGCAATCCGAAGTTGCTCTTCGCGTGTAAATCGAAATAAAAACTGTTAACTTGACTAGCCCTCTGGTAACTAATACTATGATATCACGATGGTAGTTTGCGATTCGACTTGACTCGGCGATGAAGTTGTTGTATGGTGTTTGGACAGGAACCGGTGATGCCTCAACATTTGGTTTACCAGGATGGGCCTGGGCTGGCGATGGATGAGGACGAGCTCTGGGGAGTCCGTATGCGCGTCTCCATGGAGGCGATGCAAGCGGTAAGGCAGGCAAAGCTAGCGGAGCAGGCCCGCAAGCTGAGCACTGCAGGAGCCCTTGGAGCAATTCTTGTTCATGGTGACGTAGAAGCCAGGGGACATTGTCATGTTGTATTACCCACAGGTACCGAAGAGCATATCTTCCAAGATGTTTATGCACTGGAAGGGGGCCTTATCAGGTAGTGCAACAGACGGGGCCTTTTAACTATCGGATCAGAGGCAGGGGGGAGAACAAGATTGTAAATGTTCGACGCCTCATCAAGTACGATCCTTTCCTCATGGAGAACGAGACGCTCCAAGAAGCGCTCGTCAGGAACAAGGGGGAGTTTCAGGACCCTCCTAAGTTGGGGGACGGATAAGGAACCCGATAGTGGTAAACCCGGGGACGGACAGGGCCAGGGGAAGGGACAGGCACGGAGCCCCGAGGAGGGCACGGGCCCGGTAATGCCCAAAAAGCCCGAAACCGGGGAAAAGGGGTCAGTGTCAAGTCGCAAGCCACCCACGGAGGCGGCTAAGAGAGCAGCGGAGAATGATCTGATCTATTCTGAATCGGGAAGTAGGCCGGGTAAACGTAGAAAAACGGATGTGCAGACGGAGCTGGAGGAGCTGGTGGTGCCCTCACAGGTGGAAGTCCAGCACAAGAAATGGAAGGAAGGTAATAAGGTACTGGGAATGACGTGGGTATTGGATCAGTTCTATCTGGTCAGGCCCCCAACCAGATTCGTTACCAAGGGGAATAAGGATGTTCTCTTTGTGATGAAGGTGGTGGGACTGGCTAAGGACTCGAGGAAGACTCGATCGTCGGAGAGTGCGCTTAGGAACCTTCCGCCTATGCTACAGTTTTACCGGTCTTGGGATAAGGACATCCCTTCAGGTGTTGGCGAAGCCGCTACTTATTATTATTATCATTATTATTATTATCATTATTATTATTATCATTATTATTATTATCATTATTATTATTATCATTATTATTATTATTCAGCCTAATGGCCTTACGGCGTTAAACTGTGATGCCAACTCAAAACCATTTGGTGGATGATGCTGGGGAGGAGGGTCGTTGGGCGCCTGTCGAAGATCTTAAACTCCGCTATGTACCCACCCCCCAGCCCCCACCCACTCCCCGCAAATCCGCATCCACTCATCACTTAATCATGGTCTGTGGCACCAGGGGCATTAGGGGCTCATGCTTGCAGGATGTCAAGCCCCAGACTCGATGTTGCTGTTGATATATTTTTTTTGAAATTCATGCCAATCTTTGCGTTAGAAAGTGTCCTGAACGCCAAAATTCTTCGTTTTTCGGCAGTACCTACGGGTACCTCCCCCGAATATGCGTACCCTGTCGAATGGGAAAGGAGGGGTCGGGGGGCCCTCCCCCCGGGAACCCCAGCGCCGCAACATGCGCACCCCAAGCGAACCTGCCGGCACCTCCCCGCACTATGCGTACCCAGGCTTGGGAAAGAGGGGGTCCGGGGCCCTCCTCCCGGAACCCAAGTCCCTCTGCGGGTGCCTCCCCGCAATATGCGTACCCTGTTGAATGGGAAGGGGGGGATCCGCCCCCGGAAGCACCAGCCCCGCAATATGCGTACCCCTAGGGAACCTGCCGGCCGGTGTGGTGGGACTCTGCAAACAGGGAAGTTTGGGATGCTAAGATTGATCCGGCCACACGGAAGTGTGACAAGGATCATGAGGCATGGACGATTTCGGCGTGGCCGAGGGGAGTGTTGGATTACCCCTTCGAGCTACATGGCGGACAGATCCCACAGAAGGTTTGAAGTGGTCGGAAAAATTATTTCGTGAATGGGATTTGCTTTTTTAGGGAGGGGGGGGGGGAAGGGGGGTGGCAACCTCCAGAGAGGGTTTTGATATTAAAATGATAGGCACCGGATGATTAATATATACACATCATGGTTAGGTCATAAAAAATCAACCCATAAACATGGGACTGTGCAAGACTTAAATAGTTAGCAATATATGAATATTCAATCAGAAGAGAAACACAGAGACTTGATGAATCATCCAATAACATCACAATACCATACTTACAAGAAGTGTCTACGTCTCTGCATTTAGAGCCTGACAGTGCATACAGGTGCAACAGAAAAAAAAGTCAGAGTAGAGTCTACTCCGACCTTTCAACCTCTGTGGATGCACTTCTACCAGAATAATCAAAACTAAGCAAAAAAGGCTTGTTAAATATATACGGGACAACGTCAGAACATTCAGTCGCAGGTCCTCGAGGTGTTGCAACATGCCTTGAATCAATAAAACCAAAACTGGCAAAAACTGACAAAACTTAAAAGCTTTGAGATGAAGGTTGAAATAAACCGATTGCTGTCAGCCTAAATATACAATAAAACTGATTATTTTTATTTGC
Source organism: Paulinella micropora (assembly GCA_019918135.1). Lineage (NCBI taxonomy): Eukaryota > Cercozoa > Imbricatea > Euglyphida > Paulinellidae > Paulinella > Paulinella micropora. The sequence continues at coordinate 65,274 of WBZZ01003560.1, forward strand.
GAACAAATCATTTAGGAATGAGGTCCAAGAATTGTAGCCCAAGCGTTCAAAGTGAAAATTGAGGCCAAACAATGATTGAGATCCTGCAAAGAAAACAAGAACTTAAGCGGTGGAAAGACAACAAAGGCATCCAGAGCTCTTTGTAGTTGGAGAAATGCTGCGATTGATTATCAAGTAACTGAAACGATTCAGTAAGACCGAAAGCGGTAAGTAGAAAATTGCGTACAAAACAGCTTGGCTGAATTGAACAGAAAAAACTAAATTGCATGTTCGCTTGGACACAATGAAACCGGACCCTGATGAGGACAGCGTCACGAAAACGATTCAAATTGCTGATATATATATATGATTTGACTTGATAAATAATACAAACACTGAAGAGAACTGCAAACGTGGGTAAGAAATATCTAATGATAGTTATGATAAAGAAATGTACAAGAACAGCAAGCAAAAAACTATGATTATTGATGGCAGCAATGATGTAAGCATGTCTTCACACAAAAAATATCGGAGTAGACTCTACTCCTGATAACTTACCTCCAGTAAATACAAGGGTGATTCAAATCTAACCCGGCTGAAGTCTCAACATGAACAACGAACAATCAAGAAACTAGCAACTTTCTTTAAATAACAAAATAACTTTAATTAAAACAGAGACCTACCATGTGGTAAATTACTCGCAGCCTTATCAAAGGAAAAAGGCAAGACTATCCAAAATTATTGACAATCCAATACTACTTATTGTTTCTGGCATCATCCAACAAGTAATCATTTTCCTGACTGAGGTTAGATGAAGATGGGAGAGGTCCTGCGGGAGAATCTCCAGGTCTCTGCGGAGAAGAGGGAGCAGACCTCAACTTGCCGTTTCTGAGAGCGGCATACGACATATCAGCGGCAGAACTAGCACCTGGGATCATAAATTTGTCCATGGAAAGTTGGGCTTGGGCTTTCTTTTTCCTAACTCCTGTGCCTGGCCCAAAATGTGACGGTGAGACTTGCGAAAAGAAATCATTCAGCTACCTTTGGCCGCTTGAGCTTGATCGCTTTGCTGAGCAACAGTTGCTGAGGCAGCAGGCAACTGCTGCTGCTGCTGCTGTTGCTGATCCTGCGGTTGCTGATGCTGCTGCTGCTGTGGCTGTTCTGGCATCACGCTAGGTGAAGTAGGTGAGACACTTGCAGTCGACCCTGCAACAGCGCCGCCAGAACTGCTGCTGGACGCAGGAGTTTCAGAGGCTTGCTCTTCACCTGCCCAAACTGTTGAAGAAGCAGAAGAATTCTCAAGCTGCTGCAGCGATGCTTCCGCCTCATTGATCGGAGCTGCGGCTAAAGCCTTGCCCACGGCAGATGCATCACTGCCCGCAGGAACCGAAGCAGACTGAGGATAACTAGCCAAGCCTTGAAGGGTAAAGGAAACTTAGCAGCCAACTTCTCAAAAGCGGCCTCTCCCAAACCCAAAGTTTTTGCTATGTCCATCTTTTTCTTGTCATCCCTGCATCAATCAAACCAAGAAATGTTTCAGCGAGAAAAAAACCTTTTAAGACACGGTAGAACTTAGAGCCGAGGTGTCAGTGGAAATCTCGCTTTGAAGAGATTTGCTCTGGAGGTAAAGGGTCATCAAAGTTTGGAGCTTTTGTCGAAAGTGTGATGTAAGATCCTCGATGCGTTCTTCATCGGTTGGCCCAGTTTGCTGACGTCTCTGTACAAGACAAAACAAACAGATAAATAAGACTACAGCAACACAGTACGTGTGGGTCAAACCTGATCTTCCTCCAACTCTTCCCCACCCTTGGCGAAATAATGGAAGGATTCCGCGAGTTCATCTGTTGTCCCGTATGGGTAAGTGATTTCGTTGAGTGGAAGCAGTGCTTTTCGTTGAGCTGTCGGCTTGGCAGAATCCATGATGATCTTTCTGTGCTTGGAAATAAAATTGAAGACGCGATTAGAAAACCCAATTTTTTGTTTGACATCAAGGTCGAGAGAAAGAATAGAATAACCCTGACTCAAAGCGGCGATGGCACCAGAACCACTGCCGGAGCATAAATCCAAGACCATGTTCGTGTCGACGTTAACCCCCAAGCAAATGAATCAACGCTAACACAAGCATGCATTAATTAAAAAATAGACATGATGAAAACAAAAAAATCTGATGTGAAGCAAAATAAGTAATGTTACCTTGGTTAAGCTTGACTAATTCAGAAAAAGGATTAACAACCACTTACTTGAAGTTACCATGGCCGTCTGACTGAGGAATAGTAAACTTTGGCCCATCGTGCTGATAGACTATGACGTTGCCAAAAACCTGATGATCCGAGGTAATTGTATCTTCAAGGAACGAGACAAGTTGGTCAGCAGGCGCACCAACACCACTTGGGCCAGAGGGTTGTAGATCGCGTTCGGCGAGTCGAGTATTATTGCCAAAATCGTCGTATTTCTCGTTGTAGGCGCAAACTACGATGACGATACTCTAACAAACATCACAAAAAAAAATATAGGAGTAGGGTCTACTCGAACTTTTCAAAATTTTAAAGGTACCCTATTGTACGTGTGATGCTCAAGAGAAGGCCTCCTGCGGGAGTTGACAGCATTAATGATGAAATTGTCGTAGTATCCGGCCCTGTGGGCAGCATCTTGCACGATCCAAATCTGTTCCAGGGGAACGTGGACACCAACACAAAACTCAAGGGTACATGGCTTGTTGGTTTGGGGGTCATTCTCCGGGCAAGCGATGTCTGCAAAAAAATAAATAAATTTGTAAACAAGGACTTATTCTTAGTTTTGATTACCAACTACTTGGCGAAGGCAATGTGCATATTCGATGTTGGTCCAGCGATCCTTGTCCCAGTCGGCCATTCCCCATCCCCAAGGCGCGTTCAGGTTGGCATAGCGGAAAACAATTTTGCACTTGCTCTGAGTACCGTTGAATTTGATCAAGACACAGTTGTAATACTGCGCACTTGACTCGCGTTGCAGTGGTTCAAGCACATTGTACAGAGTGTGGCTCAGAGGAACCGAGGTAGGCGAGACAGTGAGGTTAGCTTGTTCGCCATAAACACTGACGACCGCATTGTAGAACAATTCATAGCGAGAACCTTCAGTTTCACAACGTGAGGGCACAGGACCACATCGTATTGATGATCATCGCCATCATATCCTTCGTCAGCATCTTCATCTTCCTTAGACGGACTTTCCAACATTTTAAGGCCACGTGCGATACGTGCTTTTCGAGATTCGCATTGTCGAAAGTGCCATTGCCGGAGAACGTTTTTGATATCATGATCAAGCTTAATGTACAAGGATTGCCAAAAAGCATGGTCAAGTTTAGGTTCGCCGCCCTCATCTTCCTCCTCCTCCTCGGCGGATGGTGCCTCAGAAACTTCGGCTTGGCGCTTTCGCTTGCCAAGGAGTGCTTGTTTTTTTTTCTAACTTGACTCTTTTCTTCTCCTCTGCGATAAATTTTTCCAGAAACTTGGGCTTACTTTGGCACTCCAATGGTTGTTATTGAGCGCGATAAGCATAAGGAAAAAGCAGTATTCCTTCTTGGACTCGTCCACGAGCACATTTTGTAGTTCCTCTTTGCTTGAAATTGCAAGTTTCAATGCGGTGCGGATCACTTGGCGAACAACTGAACACAAATCAAAGCTCTGTGAATACGCAGAAATTCCTTTTTTCTTTGAAGACAAAAATCACACCAAAAGCAACAACGAAATTTTAGCAGTCATCACAGAAACAAAGACGGAGTAGGGTCTACTCCTATTTTTTCATATTGTGTGACAGGATACATTATCACAACATGAAGATATGACTGTCCAGACATCAAAATATAGGTTGTGATAAAAAAACATGGGACGCTGTATGGGAAAAGTAACGGTTTTTTGTTAAAAAAAAGAGGCTGAAAAGTACCTTGGGCCACTCTTCCTGAATACCATGAACAATTAAAGATCTCCAACCTTGAGTTGGAGGAATGAAATCTGAGCTCACGACGGAGTACCTAGTTATCACAAACAAAAAAATTGAGGATTTTGATTTAAAAAAATTAAAAAATCTCATAAACAACACACAAAAAACAATAGGCTGAAACAGTAAATTTCCAAGAATGTGATTGATACAAAATTACAGACATGACGTACCGCTTCCCATTGTTGCAAAAAATATTGGTCTCCAATTCAGTTGGATCGAAAAGAATCTTCTCGATGTCTTTTTCAGGGTCCAACTGGACCTGCCCTGCACCCTGTTCCAAGGGTTTGATGTTCCACCTCATTTCAGGAGCTCCTCCCCTGCCCCTGCGAGATTGCGGAGGAAGCACAGCAATCGTCATCTCGGCTTTTGTGCATGGAAGGCTATACTCGTTTACCTGTGAACAAACAAAAATAAAAAAACATAGGAGTAGACCCTACTCCGATTTTTTTTTGTGATTAGAAATCGAGGTTAAAAAATTTACCGCGTTCGTACGCGAACGGCCCGCTCCGACTGCTCTGTTGGAAGCAGGTGGTCTCGTCTTGGTCTCCTTAGTAGCAGGTGTTTTACCACCTCGCGTTCTCGGCATCTGCAAGCAATTGCACCTGATACAAAAAAATAATGGTGTTCGGTGGTGAGCCAGTCAAGAGCAGGGTCTGTACCCGGCTCAGTAGGCACTTTCGACTTTGATCCCAAGTCGAGATCTGAGGAATCACATGACCCAAGGGACGCGCGACCTGTAAAATTCGGAGCGTGCCAAAAAAATATAGGCCTGAACGTTGTAAATGGCGCAATGATAAATTGGACTATTTTTGCTTTCCGTTTTTCTCTGCCTGATATTTTTTTTAGTCATGAGCACAGTTCAGTACCAATTTTTCCTACACTTATTTGTTCTTTGCCGCATTTGAGCAAAAGGAACGTGGCAAGTGCCTTTAAATTAAAAATTTGATTTGAAATTCCCTCCAAAAAATCAAATTTTCAACAAAAAAAAAAAAAGGAGTCTTTTCTTGTCATCGTCATAAATTGGTTTTCCTACAAACACCAAAATGCTGAAAACGTCCGAGTAGACTCCATTCGGTTATTCTTTTCTGTGAGCCAGGAAAAAAAAGCATTTTTTTTGGATTTTTTTTCCAATTTGACACCTTTTCGACTTTTCCATGCACCCTCAAAATCGCGATGATTCATCGGCGCCTGGAAATAGCTAATCTACAGCAAGCATCGCGTCTTCTTCTGCGGGCCGGGCGCTAGCAAGAGGGCACAGGTTGTCAATCAGTAGTGCTCCTTCCACGTCTAGTTCCAGCAGCCAGTCTTTCTCTTCGATGTCCATGTTTTCGGACTCACCAAAAAAGGATGGAGAGGTCCTTGCACCGCAAGATATCGGAAAACACATGCATTCGCATTCCTGCAGCCACGTCGACGACGTAGAAACAGAACATGAGCTTGATTTTGCAACTTTAGAAAAAACTGTTCTGGGTGATTCCTTTCAAGAACCAGTTGTGCTTCGAGATGGTGGACTTGAAGACGAGCAGCCCGCCAATGATCCCCATCGTGATCTAGAAGAGAAAAAATCGCGTCGATTGCGAAGGTAATAAATATCTTTATGGACGTGTCAGAAATGTCTTCTCTATATTGTGATGATTTTTCTTTTCTCTGAGTAGGGTCTACTCCAATTTTTTTTTCTGATGCGTGATCCTTATTATTTCACTATGAGCTTCGTTTACTGTTGCACTTAAAGTATTTTATTTTCTCTGAGTAGGGTCTACTCCGCCTTTTTTTTTTTTTTTTTTTTTTAGATGAGTATTTGAAATTACATTTTTTAAATTTTCCATTGAAAATATGAATACAATTTGTTCAGATATCCCAAGGCCGCCCTTGCTGATTCATGGGACGTTGATCTTGATCGCATCGAGCAATGCTGCCTCGTGTCGGAAGAAGATCAAACTCCTGAATTGATCAATCGTCTTGCCATGAAAAGGCTTTGTTTCTGCAAATTGCGAAGAGTACAGCAGAGTGAAGTTATTTTGGAACTCATGCGCAGTAATAGAAACATCAAGGTACAAGGAGGCTTGACAACTGCACTCGTCTGCCAGTTCCAATTTTGCAAAGCTTGCGTCCGTCGAATCTATGGTTTAACCCATCATCGATGGAATGTGTATTGGGGTATTCATCTCGCTAACCCGAACCAACGAAGACTTCTTCGGGCGGATATTGCTGGTGATCGAGAAAGGCTTCTTTATTAAATACCTTCAAGATGTCAAGGTCAGTTAGCTGGAAAATTATTTTTTTGCTTTTTGTTATACAGATGTTATAAATGTGTATAATCATGAAGCTCTTTGCTAGAGAAATAATTCATCACAAAAAAAATGTCGGAGTAGAGTCTACTCCGATGTATGCTCACTGTGATTGCTCCAAACCTTTTACACAATCTCGTATTTCGCGCATTTTTTTGTGCATTTCGATAGAAGGAAATTGGAGAGCAGGACCCTGCGTCTAAGTTTACGTTCCGTACCAGAGCAAGAGAGAGTACTGGAGGTGTGCAATCCATCAGGGAGAAATCGAGTATCCGTGGGTGGACTGGAAGAAGAGTGAATCCATGTTCCGCAAGGTTTGGAAAGGAACCAAGCACAAACCATCGCAGTTCTGGAACTTCCGCATCAAGAAGCATGCTGCCATCGGAAAATGTGGTTTTTGCAAAGAAACCTTTGATCTTCTGTTGGCAGCGCAAACCAAAGAAGAGATTCTCGAGGTTCGTCGGCGCAGGTCTGAACATTTCCAAGAGCTTCGTCAGGACAGGCAGGTCTACGCAGACCACGTCAAGAAGGCGACCCATCACTGGATGGATTATGCCAGCATGGCGATCGATGGTATGGACCAAGCGAAAACTGCCGTTCCATTTGCCAACGGAAAGAGGGACCGAGAATAACAGGCTCAGACTACCCAAGCACGAGTCATCTGTGTGCTAGTTCACGGGGTGGGATCCTGCTTCTATGTTGCACCCGCAGATGTACCTCACACTGCCGACACGACTATCACTTGCTTGATGGACTCCTTTCGTTTCCTGAAAAAAACGAACGGTCGAGTTGCACCATACCTGTTCATCTAGATGGACAACACCAACTCAGACAACAAAACGCACGTTTTTTCGCGTGGGCGGCTTCTCTTGTCCAAGCAGAGGTTTTCAAGCAGGTAGAAATCAACTTTCTGGCCGCGGGCCATACCCACGCCGACGTCGACCAAAAGTTTTCTTGGATCTCCAGATACCTGTGAAGAAATCCTGTGCAAACTTTTCCTGAAATGGTGGCAGCTTGTCGGAGAGCTCTGCCTGAAGATTGCATCCACGCTGTTGTTGCGCATTCGGTGACGTCTTGCAAGAGGTTGCTGGGACTGCGGAATAACCTCGGCTTAGTGCAGTCTTGCCCTCAGGAGCTCCATCGGTGGCCCCGATCATCAGGCGAGAGACTGACACGGGGGGGTGGAGGACCTCGAACAAAGGTATTGGAGAGGATATGCCATTAGCTGCAACAGTACGCCTCAGATATAGTATTATATTTATTATTATTATTATTATTATTATTATTATTATTATTATTATTATTATTATTATTATTATTATTATTATTATTATTATTATTATTATTATTATTATTATTATTATTATTATTATTATTATTATTATTATTATTATTTTGGACACCGTGATAGCCCAGTGGTCAAGTTCTACCATCTGGGCCCTGTCGCCAGTTCGATTCCCGTCGGTGCCACCAGTATCTTCATTGAACATACCGCTCCGTCTGGACCAGTATTTTCATTGAACATACCGGTCCGTCTGGAAGTGTTGGAACTGCCCTTGCGGGGGTGTCATTAGAGCTTATCGTCAATTCTTCGTACTCCCCTCACGGGTAAGACGATGGAGGCGCATGTGCAGAAATGCATCAGCCATTGACAGAGAAGCACTATTATTATTATTATTATTATTATTATTATTATTATTATTATTATTATTATTATTATTATTATTATTATTATTATTATTATTATTATTATTATTATTATTATTATTACTTTCCTTCTCATGCTTCGTCTTCCCACTCACTCCTACGAGTGGCAAGTTTCTATTATTAATAAAAGAGTGATTGCGTAAATAAATAAATAAATAAATAAATAAATAAATAAATAAATAAATAAATAAATAAATAAATAAATAAATAAATAAATAAATAAATAAATAAATAAATAAATAAATAAATAAATAAATAAATAAATAAATAAATAAATAAATAAATAAATAAATAAATAAATAAATAAATAAACAAATAAATAATTAAATTAATAATAATAATAATAATAATAATAATAATAATAATAATAATAATAATAATAATAATAATAATAATAATAATAATAATAATAATAGTGCTTCTCTGTCAATGGCTGATGCATTTCTGCACATGCGCCTCCATCGTCTCACCCGTGAGGGGAGTACGAAGAATTGACGATAAGCTCTAATGACACCCCCGCAAGGGCAGTTCCAACACTTCCAGACGGGCCGGTATGTTCAATAATAATAATAATAATAATAACAATAATAACAATAATAACAATAATAATAATAATAATAATAATAATAATAATAATAATAATAATAATAATAATAATAATAATAATAATAATAATAATAATAATAATAATAATAATAATAATAGTGCTTCTCTGTCAATGGCTGATGCAAATCTGCACATGCGCCTCCATCGTCTCACCCGTGAGGGGAGTACGAAGAATTGACGATAGGCTCTAATCACACCCCCGCACGGGCAGTTCCAACACTTCCAGACGGACCGGTATGTTCAATGAAAATACTGGTGGCACCGACGGGAATCGAACTGGCGACAGGGCCCAGACGGTAGAACTTGACCACTGGGCTATCACAGTGTCCATAAAATAATAATAATAATAATAATAATAATAATAATAATAATAATAATAATAATAATAATAATAATAATAATAATAATAATAATAATAATAATAATAATAATAATAATAATATTTACTATATCTGAGGCGTACTGATGCAGCTAATGGCACGATCCGTTTCCGGACATAAGCCTCCAATACCCTTGTTCGAGGTCCTCCACCCCCCGTGTCAGTCTCTCGCCTGATGATCGGGGCCACCGATGGAGCTCCTGAGGGCAAGACTGCACTAAGCCGAGGTTATTCCGCAGTCCCAGCAACCTCTTGCAAGACGTCACCGAATGTGCAAGTGCATACACCAAGCGCGGTTGCTAGAGCTGCCTCGAAACCACACCCATAACAATCTGGTGTCTGCTGGGTCCTGGGCTATCAACCAGCATATGCGGAGTTTAAGATCTTTTACGCGCGCAACGACCCTCCTCCCCAGCATCTACCACCAAAGGGTTATGAGTTGGCGTCACAGTTTAACGCCTTGAGGCCATTGGGCTGGAACTCTGTTTAGCAATTGTGACTAGGTTTTTTCATCGGGATTTCCCTCAAATATGTCACAGTCAACACTCCAAAGCAGATTTACTATATCTGAGGCATACTGATGCAGCTAATGGCATATCCTCAACGGACATAAGCATCCAATGCCCTTGTTCGAGGTCCTCCTAATAATAATAATAATAATAATAATAATAATAATAATAATAATAATAATAATAATAACTACCTTAGAGTAGAGCACGAAAAAATCGACCTCCTCAAAATGCAAAAAAACCAACATGAATGAATGAATAATGTCACCAAACAAACATGGAGTAGAAAACTAACCAGATATAGAGTATCTTTCAAGCACACAGACAATCCAAAGACGCTCTTTTTTCTCTCTTTCTCTTTCTCTTTCTCTCTCTCTCTCTCTCTCTCTCTCTCTCTTTCTCTCTCTCTCTCTCTCCTCCCCCTCTACCCCCCCCCCCCTCTCTTCCTCTTTCTCTCTCTCTCTTCCTCTTTCTCTCTCTCTTCCTCTTTCTCTGTGATAAACAGACTTGTGTGTGAAGCCTGAAAAACGATTCTTCATAATCGAAAGTTGGTTCATATTCACGCAAACCATGTGCTTTGACAGACCTATCGAATGGTACCACATCGAAACTTGCGGTCGGTTTAGATGAACTCAAGTATTTCGACTATCCTCACAGATTTGTCTACCTCGAAAATTTGATAGAAAATAGCCAAAGCAGGTTTGGCTATTTTCTATCAAATTTTCGAGGTGGACAAATGTGTGAGAATAGTGGAAGTACTTGAGTTCATCTAAACCGACCGCAAGTTTCGATGTTTGGTACCAATCGATAGGTCTGTCAAATGATGGAGAAGGCACATGGTTTACGGGAATATGAACCAACTTTGGACTTGGGAAAATTTGGAGAAGGCTTCATCTACAAAAGAACCTGCTTGCGTCTCTGGATTGTTTGTGTGTTTGAAAGATACACTATATCTGGTTAGTTTTCTACTCAATGTTTGTTTGGTGACATTATTCATTCATGTATGTTTTTTTTATTTTTTTTTAAATATTTTTATTATTATTATTATTATTATTATTATTATTATATTATTATTATTATTATTATTATTATTATTATTATTATTATTATTATTATTATTATTATTATGGACACCGTGATAGCCCAGTGGTCAAGTTCTACCATCTGGGCCCTGTCGCCAGTTCGATTCCCGTCGGTGCCACCAGTATTTTCATTGAACATACCGATCCGTCTGGACCAGTATTTTCATTGAACATACCGGCCCGTCTGGAAGTGTTGGAACTGCCCTTGCGGGGGTGTCATTAGAGCTTATCGTCAATTCTTCGTACTCCCCTCACGGGTGAGACGATGGAGGCGCATGTGCAGAAATGCATCAGCCATTGACAGAGAAGCACTATTATTATTATTATTATTATTATTATTATTATTATTATTATTATTATTATTATTATTATTATTATTATTATTATTATTATTATTATTTATTAGGGAGTACATAGGCCATTGGTCCTTTTCAATGGGCTGATTGGTATAAAGCTCCTAGAGTAATGTTCTATGCCGTCACTTCCTTTATTCCACCGATTGGTGTGGAGCCTTTCCTTATGGAATGGAGGACTGGATGCACATGGCCTTTTGGCTCAGCAATTGGCAGGAGATACATTATTATTATTTATTTATTTATTATTTTATTTTTTTTCTCCCAACTTAGAATTTTAATTATTAGTGTGTTGAACTTGTAGTGAACTCAATATTAAAATGAGTCAGAGTAGAAAACAGAGCAAACAGAGATAAAATATAGGCTAATCAAAACAAAAGCAATAGCAAAGAAATACAGACGCAAACAAGCAAAGAGCACGAGGAGACATATGAGGAAAGGATGAAACATGCGAAGGCTCAAATAGTAGAAGATCGATTTATTATTATTATTATTATTATTATTATTATTATTATTATTATTATTATTATTATTAATTAGTTAATTTATTACAGTAAGCAAGGTTTAATGAGAAAGAGACGAAAGAAAAATAAAGAAGAGCTTAATTCAAATGAATTCTAGTTCCAAGGAACGACAGTACAAGCTCATAAGGAAATCTGGAACTAAGGTTCAACAGAAAGCGCCTGGAAAGAGTAAAACGGATGAGAAAAGAAAGAGAAAAAAAGGTAGAAAGAAAGAAAGAAAAGAGGGAAAAAAAACAAAAAAAAAAGAAAAAAAAAACAAACAAAAAAAAAACAAAAAAAAAAAAAAAAAAAAGGAAAAGGATAGAGAACGAAAAAAAAAAACAACAAAGAAAGAGAGAAAAAAATAATAAAACACAAAAGAGAATAGAAACAAAAAACAAAAGAAACAAAAAAACAAACGAAACTAAAGAAACGAAGACAATACGAAAAGACAACAGAGGCAGCGACAAACACAAACAAACAAACACAAAGCCAGACAGGGGCAAGGGAGACGATACTGAACTAGAAGGCAAGAGCAGAAAGCGCAGGTAGAGGTAAGACATAACTAACAATTGGCGCAAGTGAGATCAATTGACAATTGACAGTCAGTGAGACAGCTCTTAAAGAAACTGCAGCACCTAACGCAATTCACTCGCACCCAGAATCTGTCATAGCCAGGAGGGTGGTGTGCAGAGCGTAGTAAGGCTCGACGTGGCGTACTCGCGACGCGATTATGCCGAGTGCTGCAATATCCATAAGGACCAGCCCAAGCCTGGCAACCTCATAGACATGCAGCCTCAAGCTAGTCGAGCCAAACCACTCCGCACCCCACCCCCCTCATAGACCAGAAGAAACTCCACAAGCCACAACCATAAACATAAAGCTGTGCCAAACATGGACTTGACCAAACCTAACAGACAGCAGCATGTAAAAAAAATGAAAAAGAAAACAGAAAACAAAAGGGGAAAAGAAAGAGAAAAAAGAGAGAGAACCTTGCTTACGGTTAAAGAGAGAGAGAGAGAGAGAGAGGATAAGAAGAAAAAAGAGATAGAGAGAAAGGATAATAAAGAGTCGAACTTCCTCATCATTTCACTTCAATATCTCTAGGTCGGCGAACAGTGTGGGACTCGGGCTAAGACCGCAAAAGTACCCCCTACCCACTAAACTAAAGCGGGCACTGTAAAAACTCCCGGAAGGAGAAAAATAGGCCCCCCCTCCCCCCCCCCCCCCCAAAATGCAGTTAAGCACGAACGGCTGAGAGGGCTAAACGCTATGCCCAAGAAAGAAACGAGAGAGAGAGAGAGAGAGAGAGAGAGAGAGGGAGCGAAGGAAAGAAAAAAAAAGAGAGAGAGAGAGAGAGAGAGAGAGAGAGAGAGAAAGAGAGAGAGAGAGAGAGAAAGAGAGAGAGAGAGAGAGAGAGAGAGAGAAAGAGAAAGAGAGAGAGAGAGAGAGAGAGAGAGAGAGAGAGGGAGAGCGCGCGCGCGCGCGAGAGAGAGAGAGAGAGAACGAGAGAGAGAGAGAGAGCGAGAGAGAGAGAGAGAGTGAGTGAGTGAGTGAGTGAGAGAGAGAGAGAGAGAGAAAAGTGAGAGAGAGAGAGAGGGGAGAGAGAGAGATAAAGAAAGAGAGAGATAGAGAAAAAGAGAGAAAGAAAGTGAAAACGAAGGAAAAAGGCAGTCCGGAACATAAAGAGCTAAAGGAGTCAAGGGCGACTGCGATGAGCGAGAATAAAGGGAACAGCAGGAGCAGATGCTTGTCTCTGTGAATGAGATCTCAAGTACGAGTGCTTATCAACTCTGGGGCGAAGGCGTTTATGAAGGGGGCAGTCCTAAGCAGGGGAACAGGAAGTAGAGCACCGAGAACGATCAAGCATAGTCCTAGCAAGTTCAAATACAATACATTTGATACGCCTCACGTACGAGCCTGAGGAGTAAATAGAGGGAAGGAAATGAGTGGCAGCAGAATCAAGGTATTTGATAAAATCAGAAGCCTTCGAACCTAAAACACCAAAACTAGAGAGAGCGAAAGGGATAAAAGTGGTGCCAGTAGCTCGTCCTCTGGGGCGCACAGCATAAAGAGAATCAACCAGCGACCTGCAAATATAACAACGTTGCAAGGGGTTGACATGGGAAACGTCGGTATCAACCTGATGCACATCAACATCAAGACTAAAGGCAGGAGAAGTAACAAGATCAATACGCCGGTTTTCATGTTCATAGAGACGTGGCTCACGACTGCAGCATAAACCAAGGGAAAGCTTAGTATCATGAAAGATCGCATTCACAACAGAATCATGTTTTAGCGTATCAGCAACACCATGCAAGAGCTTACAGCCTAAATCAGCATACACTTCGAGATCAGAGGGGGAATGAAACATTCTATCTATCTATCTATCTATCTATCTATCTATCTATCTATCTAATATAGTATCTATTTATCTATCTATCTATCGATTGATCTATCGATCTTTAAAAAAACAAAAAAAAAATAATTTTTTTTTAATTTTTTTTATTACAGTAAGCAAGGTTTAATGAGAAAGAGACGAGAGAACAATAAAGAAGAGCTTAATTCAAAAAAAATCTTTTTTATTTTTTTTTTAAATATATTTTTTTACAGTAAGCAAGGTTTAATGAGAGACGATTTTCGTTATTATTATTATTATTATTATTATTATTATTATTATTATTATTATTATTATTATTATTATTATTATTATTATTATTATTATTACAATAAGCAAGGTTTAATGAGGAAAGAAAAAGAAGAAACATTTTTTTTCACCACTTAGAATTTTAATCATTAGTGCGTTGAACTTGTAGTAAACTCAATAATAAAATGAGAAAGAGTAGAAAGGAGAGCAAACAGAGGTTATATATATATATATATATATATATATATATATATATATATATATATATATATATATATATATGGTCATTTATGTATATACGGCTGTCTATCCGCAAAGTATAAAACAAGCCGTTAAAATGTGTAAAACCAACACTGGACATATAGAAAAAAGTGTCCAACCCTTGTAAAAACCGACGAAGGTTTTCCAAAAATCAACCAACTAAGCACATTTAGAAAGAATTAAGACATATTAAGCACATAGTCCATATTTTTACTACATAAAAATATATATAAACAAAGTTTATATGGACTATGTGCTTAATATGTCTTAATTCTTTCTAAATGTGCTTAGTTGGTTGATTTTTGGAAAACCTTCGTCGGTTTTTACAAGGGTTGGACACTTTTTTCTATATGTCCAGTGTTGGTTTTACACATTTTAACGGCTTGTTTTATACTTTGCGGATAGACAGCCGTATATACATAAATGACCATAGGGGGAGGGGGGGCGGGTTTCAACGAAGTTGAAACGGGGGGTTGGGGGGTTAAAAATCAAGTGTCTTTAAAAATTCAATGTCAGGATTAGTGCTGGCTAACACATTGCTCACATTATGTTTCTTTTTGTAATATTCCCTTCTGTATTCATTTATTATTGCTCTATTGCTGTCTAAATATTTCCTTTGTTGTTGCTGTATTTTGTCTTTATTTCTCTTGTAATATTCCCTTCGGTATTCATTTATTTTGTCTCTATTCTTCTCCGCATACCTCTTTTGTTTTTCTTTTATTTTCTCTGGATGTTTCTCCTTATACTTTTTTCGGTATCGTTGCTGTTTTGTATCGGTATCCATTGTATATACTATATACCGCTTATGTTTAACATAAATATACTATATACCACTTAATGTATGAGCACGGGAGAGAGAGTTTTTATTAAATACCGCTTCCTACATAGTGGCCAACCCCTACGTTGGACACGGCCGACCTCAGTTTTTAAAGGTTGGACACTTTTTATTATGTTTTTTAAAGGATTTTATATGTTATTATACTTATTATTAATACTTTTTTTATCTGTCCAAGGTGTCCAACCTTATATAAGAAAAAAAAAATATAGTCTCTACTAAAATAGCATAGACTATATAAAAGGGTTTCGGCTCCCAAGGCCAAAGGTCGGACAGGGGGCAGGAAGATGAATTTTAATAAATCTCCCTCTGCTCTCTCTCGCAGTCGTCCAACCTTTAGCCAACGTGTGGTGATGGAAATCCAGTGGAAATCTAATGATTAAACAAAAATGGCAAAAATAGAATGAAAACACAAAAGCAAAACATAAAAGACTTCAAACATTGTAAAAAAATAAGAAATCATAAAGCGACATCACATAAGCCACCAACCACCTCACAAAGCAACTAATCACACCGCCCCGCACAAAACGAAAAGGCAATAGGTAAAAATAATAATAATTTTGATAGCATTAAAAAAGTTCAGCACACACAATGAGGTACGTATCTCAAGTCAAAAAAAGCACAATGAGGTACGTATCTTGCAACCAAAAAGCAAGTTTCTTGGTTTTCTTGCTTTTTCGTCGCATAAATCTCTTTCTTTTGATATTATTTATGACTTAGAAAAAATATAGACTTGTTTAATATACACCGGTCAATGTGGAGTGAGAAGGATAGAAAGTTTGTGAGGCAGTTAAAAGTAGCAGACACTGATCATAAAATTTATAATGTTGTGTCTGACTTTTTTGAAATTAATGCTAAGCCGTCAATGGCTTTTCATAAAGCCATAATTACATTATTTAGTAATCCAACAACTGAGAAAGAAGCACTTGAAGCCTTAAAAGTTATTTACCCCAAGTATGTCTTAATATATCCGAATTTACAATCAAGACGACAACGGATATCTGAAGTTAGAATGAAGGCAATTAAACCAAATCAAAGTGAAAAAGTTTATGAAATGTCTAAACTAGATAAATACTTCAATTTGAACGAAGATGAAAGAATTGAAATCGTAGAAGGATACAAGAAAGATGTGAAGCAAAAAAATGAAGAAAAAATACAAATAGATGTGCGGGATGTGATGGCGAAAATGAACGATATGATTATGAGCAATGATGTGTATTTGAAACTGCTTGCATTATTAATAATGATAGCAACTGGTGCCCGCCCCGTAGAGATATTTGATAAAAATACATATGAACTGGTGCCCGATAAGCCGAGTTGGTTAAGAGTGAATAATCTAGCGAAGAAGCGAGAGGGACAAGAAAAGAATTGGACAGAAAGGCCAGTTATTCTTTTTACTCCCGCTTTTGTAATTGAAAAGGTAAATTCAATTAGAAACTATTTTAGAAAAAAGAAAGCGGTTATCATTAACAAAGAAGGGGTGCTTGATAAACAAAAGAACAATGAATTGAACAAACGAATAATTAAAATCTTTCCGTGGCTGGCGGATTATAAACAAAGGTCTTCAATGCTGAGAAAGTTGTATGCAAGTTTATCTTATTCTAATTTTGCCAATCCAAAGTTGGAGAACTATAACACATGGGTAAGCAATGTGCTGGGGCACGGCGATATGATGACAAGTTTTTCGTATTCGTGGGTAAATGTGGCCGACCCTGAGGAGATTAAAGCAGAAGGGATTAAAACAGAACTTGAAGAGTTAAGAAGAAAGATAGATTTATATCTGAATTTAACTAATGTTAGTGAAAACGGAGAAGAAGAAAGCAAATATGAACCATTAGGAAAGAGAGCGAGCCGTGCAGATAAACTTGAATTGTTGGAAAAAATATGGAATGAAAACCCGAATATAACAAATACTAAACTACGGCGATTAAGTGGGATAGGAGCAGTGCTCGTCAATGAGTTTGTAAAGCAGAAGAAGGAAAAGCCAGAAGAAGAGAAACAACCAGAAGAAGTGAAGCAACCATTAAGAAGAAGTACTAGAATTAAAAAGAAGGCTAATACTTAACAACGACTAAAGGGGGCTCTCCATATTTTAGTCTAAGATTAGACTCTCGTCTGTAGCATTTAATGGAGCAGATTGTGAAAAACTCAATACTATCCACACCATAGAAATTGCCTGCTATGATCGGAGGATGCGATCGGAATGTGCGAGACAAACCGCATATATTACAAAATTCTTCTCCATATTTCGTCAGGGGCATTTCTGCATAAACAAAGGTTTTAATGTGGCCAACGATATCCGCGGGCAATTCGTGTATTATTATTGACATGATTTATATAATTTAAGTTGATTTAAATTAAATCAACTTTGAATATAGAATGAACCTTTTTGGTCAAAGCACGAGCACTCCATCGTCATCATCTACATCGTCATCATCTTCTTTATCAATAGATAATATTAAAGATGCTTTACCAACAACGGCCTTCGGAGAATTGAGAACGGCCACTTTATCGCCAGTATTGCAAAATGTATTTACATATGGTATCAATACTCGTTTCTTTGACAAAACAGAAACAAACGGCGGGGTGGTATCAACTGCTAATTCAATGGCGGTTTTAACGACATCAGCCTCAGGTAATTCAACCGCACAGATTACGACTATAGAGAGAGCCAAATATAGAAGTGGTATGGGCTTGGTTGCTAGATTTTCCGCATTATTTCCAACGACCCTCGCGGCAGATACTTTCAATTGCGATATTGGCATAGGCACACCAGCAGACAATTTATGTTTTAGACAATCAAGTTTGGGAATGTCCGTTGTAAGAACGGCGGGGAGTGTTGAAAATGTAGTTAGTCAATATGCATGGAATGTTGATAAATGTAATAATACGGGAAACTTCCCCGCGATTGATTTTACCAAATTGAATGTGTTTGAAATCGTTGTTCAATATCTGGGTAGCGGTCAGATTACATTTAAAATTGAAAACCCGCGAACTGGACGAATGGAAGTAATTCATGCTATTAAATACGCTAGCACTGCTACCACTCCATCATTAGATCAGGCTGCATTTGCTATTTATGCAAAAGCATATTCGTCAAGCCTTCAATCCGTTGTTATGAAAACGGCGAGTATGTTTTTGGCAGTTGAGGGGACTATTGACCGCACTATTGCTATAACCAATTCTTATGACAATGTCAAAACTATTGGAACGACGGAGACTTCTATATTTACCCTCCGCAACCGAGCCACATTTAATAGTAAGACGAATTACAATGTTATTTATTTTGAAAATTTGTGTGTGAGCAACACAAGTGACAAAATATGTATAGCAAAGATAACATTAAATGCGACACTTGGAGGCACACCATCATACAGCAATTACGATACAAACACATCATTAGCCGAAGTAGATACGGCGGGAACTACCCGCACTGGCGGAAACATAGTATTAACATATATATTATCTGTAGGTGCTTCTATTTACATTGATTTGTCTCGCTATAACCTAAAAATTGGAACGGGTAAGACATTGACCGTGTCAGCATCTCTAGTGGCAGGAACAGGTGCGAGTATTTACGCTTCATTGAACTGGATTGAAGACCAAATTTAAACAAAAAAAAATACACACTTTCAAAAATACAGGCTTTCAAACTTTTTTTCTATCTCTACTGCTAGATTGTTAATATTTGTTTTTTTTGTCATTTCCTCAACAATTGGTGCATGGTATTTCCTTAAATACCGATAAAACTGATCCATATTAGTCCCGCACGGGATTATATCTTTTTTTTGTTTCAAACGGCACTCGTTGACAGCCGTTATCAACTTAAACAATTTATCTATATTGTCCAAAAATATCATATATAATAAGGGAAATTATAGTCCAAATGTAAATAAACCGATAGGATTAAGCATGATACACCTTTAAGAGAATACTAACTTCAAAATTGACAGGAACCTCCAAAACCTCACCGCCCGCATTTCTAATTACAATATCAATAGACCTTAAACTTTTCGTCGTATTAAATGGCACATAATCGGCGACATCATTAGAACTCTCAAAGTAGCACTGGACTCCATAAGGTTTATCTAGATTACATTTACCAACGACAGAGAAATTACCATTTGCTTCAACTAAACCAGACTGATTTAAAGCACGGCTATGGACATAAACGGCCGTTTCACCGATTAGATTGACTATGGATTGCATTGTGCTACTCGCCGCCGCCGAGATATCGGCAGTTAGTCCTATCTTGTCGTTAATCGTGCTATTATCATAATCAAAAGCATACGTATCACCAGTGAAAGCGAAATTCAATTTATTAACAGAGTTCAAAGTTATAACTACGGAGTCTGGGGCAATTGCTGAATTAACAGCGGATTGAAGGGCGGTAATAAATGTATCAATGGTGTATTGATTTGCTGTTACGATTGCCGTTTTTGTAGCCGATCCCGTTGTTTTAATCAATGTGAGAGTGTTGGCATAACTCGGTATGTTTGGGAAAACATTTGGGATAGAGATACTCTTAACGACATAAGCACTGACTATATCAATATTACGACCAGTTGCTGGTAAATCAACGACGAAACGGCCATTGTGAGTAGAAGCGGATTTGGATTCTGTTTTATCACTTGAGGAGACACGAAGGAGGAAATTTTTGCGGGTTCGCTTTTCGTCTTCAAGATTTGAGATTGTGAAACTCATCGCTGTATATTATATTGCACATTTTTATTATAAATTATATTTATTGTTTGACCACACAGCGACTGGGATAAATAGAAGCAACTTTGACATATTTCAACCAAGCGGTAATGGCGCGATTTTCATTATAAGTGGATGCATAGCGAAGAGTGACTTCCGCAGTTCGTGAGTTATTAACTGCGAGACCAGATGCACCAATGTGTGGCGATTGATTGAGTGTCTGGATAATGGTAGCAAAACCACCATTGGTGGCAGTTGCGGCGACATCGGAATCACCATAAAACTTGCGAAAGTTTTCAAGTGAAACAGAGCAAGTCATATAAGTATCACGAATACCCATAGTTGCTTGGAGATTGTTAATATACAACTCTGCGCAGTTGCGCTGTACTGAGGCCAGATCATCGGTGGCTCCTCCAAGCTCCATCTTCTGTTGCGGAGCATACCAATCACCAATACGGCACTGATACTGCCTATAAGGCATTTGAGCAGTTCCAAGGTTATCAATAGCAACACTATCAGCGAGCACATTTTGCGTGACGATATACAAGCACTGAGCACGAGCAACAGCCTTATTCACTTGAAGGTTGAAGTCATCGCTCGTTCCGGGGTTTGCCTTCTGGTTGTAATATGTTTCATAAGTGTATGGAAGACCTTCCTTGCTTCCCATCTGTTCCAAAATATTTCTCTGCACGGCGGGAGCAAGAGAGAATGTCTCCAACATAACAACTGGATTTGATATGGTGAAAGTCAAAGCAGCGCCAGTAATCCCAGCCGCTGCCTTCCCGTCAGTGGTGCCAATAACAGACAATGCTTCCTGAGGCGGTGCAAATGTCAAACGAAGTCTCATACCACTAATCAAAGAAGGAGGAATGAGAGTTTCTTCATTAAACACTCCAGAGAAATAATGAAGAGGAACACAA
Organism: Paulinella micropora; assembly: GCA_019918135.1. NCBI lineage: Eukaryota > Cercozoa > Imbricatea > Euglyphida > Paulinellidae > Paulinella > Paulinella micropora. The sequence continues at coordinate 86,022 of WBZZ01003560.1, forward strand.
ACTTTCAAATAACTACCAGTGCCTACGACAGTTGGAGTATTAACGGAAAAGTTAGGAACATCAGTAGTAGCACCAATGCCATTGCTAACAGATAAAGCCTCTCGTTGTCCCGCCATCTGTGCCTGACCGCGGTAATCAAGAGGGTAGTGCCACGGGAGAATATTTCGCACCATCTTGTTCAAATCTTCAATTCGTTCCAGTTCGCTACCATCCTTACTTTCTAGTAGAAATCTTTCAAAAATAGCGGTAGCGGGTGTATTTAGGAAACCAATACCGCAGTTATTCCCCGCGGTCGTAACCAATCCGTCGGCTTTGATATCAAACGACAAATAGCAATTCTTTCCATAAACAAAATCAGTGCTTGCCTGTAGTGTAAAAATCATTTCAGTCCCCGACGAAGAGGTATAAGTCTGCTGATCGGAGAAGTTCTTCTTAAAGATGCTCCCCTGCTCCGTGAGTGCCAAGTTTGCGGGCAACTCATACTTGAGGTTGTTGAGGGACATCAACTCCTCCGTGTTCTTCATGTCTTTTGTTTCACTCATGATTGTAAAGGCTCGGACTTATATTTATGCGATAAAAAAATAATTATTTGCAAATTTAATTAATCAATAGTGTGCTATTGACAATTGTCCTAAGGGACTAATTAATTGAGTTATTCATCGGGCAAAAACACATTTTTTATTTTTCTTACATCACCTTGTATTGAGGCTAAGGTGGTATCACGGCCTTCTCTGCTATCAAGTTGATACTCTCGGGAAGTTGCACTCTTCACTGCTTTTTGTAAAAATTTCAAACTAGACACGGCAGTATCTAAATCAACAACATCTGTGGTTCCTTTATCGCTGACATCTGGCAACATGCTCTGCAAGTCATAAGTCGGCACTGGGTATAAATTAGAATAATCCGTAAGGTCTTGATTGACTAATGGTGCACCTTTGTCAGACCACAATTCAAAATGGTTCAATTGCATTGCATCGCTAGTTTGTCTGTTTGCTTCGTTTAGTTTATTGACGAATTCGCCAGATAACTTGTTCGCCGCGCGGGTGTTTCTAATCATCCTCTTGTATATATACTAACAAGGGATATTATTCTCTTTCATAAATTTAATTATATTAACTAGTTTGTTGTATGAGGCCGATTTACTCATTCGCTCATCCAAGTCTCTCGCGATTTTATCCCACTCTCCGTCTGGTGTCATTTCCACTGGTTTGGCACTTGGCGGTGGTGTAGTATTTGTAATAGGATTTGGCAGTAGTTCTGCTGTCTTTCTATTCAATGATAAATCAACTGGCGGTGCCGATGTTTCAATGGGCGAGGGGTTAGAAGGTGCTTGTATTTTCTTTTTTCTTGGTGCTCTTGGCTTAAGTTGCGATGGAATTTCACCAGACTTGATTTTGTTGTGTATTTGGATTACTCCCTCATATTCTGGTGTGCCTTTCTTGATGGTATACATTCCTTTAATGCCATTCTGTTGGCGGTAAATACTCACTGCTTGGTTGTAAGTTGTCGTAAATAACCTAGTGCTCATATTATATTATTAATAAATATTAAAAAATTGCTTTTAAAACTAATTAGCCTTACTTCAAGTTTTTAAGTGTAAAATGATATCAAAGTTCTTCCTGAATACCTGTCGCTTATCCGCTATTCTATTGTTAATAAATAGAAAAGAATAAGGCTCCGCTGTGGCATGTCTAATAAGCACATCCATCTCTTTATCAGTCAGATATTGACTTTCATGCTCCGCTTTTATTCGTTCAATCTCCGATCGTTTCACACCCGAAAATATGGCAATATAATGGGCATTTATTCTTACATTGCGGGGAATTTGCATGTATGATTGTGTCGTTATCCATACGGATACTTTGGCATGTGTTGAAGCAAAAGCGATTTCTTGTAATACTTCGTGTTTAAGAAACTTGCGGGATTGTGCCACATCATCACAAATGATTAATATCTTTGGTGCTTTTTCGTATCCCTTCGCCTCTATTTTGCTTTTCTGTTCGTCAAATATTCGTCGCAATAATTCTGGCTTGTCCTCTCGTATGATATGGTCGTCTTTCAATTTCAAAACATCCGTAAGCATCTTAGAAGGAGATAAACAAAACATATAAATCTCGTCCCACCAGCCCTTAAGCATGTGTTTATTACCTAGCAGGTTGGCGATCATAACGGACTTGCCACTGCCCGTAGCACCACAAATGATGAATAGCCCCATCCCCGGAAGGATGTTTCCCCTTTGAAGTGGTTTCTCTTTGACACTATCCCGCTCGGACTCTATTGCCTCAATTTTCAAACCTTTTTTAAATTTTTGTTCTTTTTTGGGCAATTCCGTTATGACTGGACGGCTGACTTGAAATTCATTTTCGTGTAATTCATCAATCTTCCTTCAAGTGCCGTTCGTAAAAGTGTTTTTCGTGGTAGTCTATTTGGTCTAAGTCCTCGTTTCATTATTATACTTAAGCATTGAGAAAATAGTTTTGATTGTATCTATAATTATCATATTCAACACCATAAGGCATGGGCGGGTGTGCATAGTTGTTGAAGAATGGCGAGTATGGGCTTCCAAAAGAATAGTCAGACGGGGGATTAATCAATGGTTTAAAATCTTTTCTTTCTGCTCTAGTTTGCACTTGTGGCGGAATTTCTGCTTTGAAGTTCTTAATCATTCTAGCCTTAACGGACGGCATTCTTGCCTTCTCCGACACTCTCTTAACAATAACTGCCCTGTTATAACGATTTATCATCATGTTATTGTTAGTGTTTCCAAACTGGGTGTTATCGTGCAACTCATACATAGGAGCATCAAGCACACGATCTGATCGCTCCTTATTTCCTTTGATTAGAATATTGGTTTTAGTTGTTCCAATTCCTCCATTCGGGTCGGACGGCATAGTAAAGCGGGCAAGATTAATCAATTCCCTCCGTTGTTCTGCTGGTGTTTTCCCGATAAGTCTATCAACCAACTCATCAATCGCCCTCATAGAATCAACCATGGATTGATTTGGTGTAGTGTTTGGGTCTGGGTCTTTGCTTTCCGCATATTCCTTGTATGCTGGGTCATTAATATTAGCACTTTTTTCAACGAATGGAAGTCCCGCTTTTGTGCCACTAAGATAAGTTCCAGTCTGTGTGTTTTCTTCTGGTTCTGGTGCTTTTACTTCATCCTCCCCTTCGGGCGGTGGCGGTGGCGGGTTCGGTTGCGATTGCGGTGGTGGTTGCTTAGGTTGTGGCTTAGGTTGTTTCTTTGGTGGCAGTTGTGTTTGTGGATCGGGTGGTGGTGGTTGATTACTTGGCGGAGGGTTTACTTGTTTCAATTGCTCGTAAAAGGAATTTCCTTCGTATTTCCTTCCGTTAACATAATAATTTACCGCTCTATTGTATATATCGGCCAATCTTACCGCCTCTGCCTCCTCAAGTTTACCTTCCTTCAATGGCTTATACACTTGTTGTAATTTGGCAATATTAGTCCTTACTTCTTTTTTTTGGTCTTCGTCTTGAATTGAACTGATTATTTTCGCGGTTGAATACTCGTGATACAGATGTTGTTGGTGTTGCGATAATTTTCCATAAAGGTCACTATGAAGTTTGGTAAACAATTCATCACGATATTTATCCAAATCTCCCATCTTTATCTTATGGTCTCTGCTAAGCACTCTTTCAATGCTGTCAATATCCGCTTCCTTTTGAAACTTTTTACTAGTTAATTTTTTACCGCTTCCTTTGCTAACTATGTCAACATAGTCTCGTTTGATGCGGTCTTGGACTTCGGGCGGAAATTCTTTCAGTAATTCATCAATGGAATGTCTCGCAGTTTTTCTTCCCGCGACATCTACTATTTTTTCCCGTGGTGGTGGTGCCTGTGGTTGTACTTCAGCCATTTTTACTTCTGGTATATTATTATGAATATTATTATAATTATTATTATTTTCTGTATTTGATGCTGATGGTAGCGGTTCAACGGATTTTGACGGGCTAGACGATACAGATTGAGATAATATGGGTTCAACGGATTTTGACGGGCTAGACGATACAGATTGAGATAATATGGGTTCAACGGATTTTGACGGGCTAGGCGATACAGATTGAGATAATATGGGTTCAACGGATTTAAGAATTTCTGGCGACGGAGTAGGCGATATGGAAGCAAATGTAGTTTCTGCAATTCTTTCTGCTATTGGTTTTACTGAGGAATAAAGATTTTCTATATTATTCGCAATATTGCTAACTTCAACCTCTATTGGCTCTTCAACTGATACCTGTTCTAATTCATTTGTAGTTTCTATGTTAGATACTCTTGCTAATTCTGCTTCGTTTAGAAACCCCGTTTTATAATTAGAACCAACTTTAGAAACATATGTAGTCCAGTCCAAGAAAAAGTCTTTGTAATCATCCTCTGCTTTGTATTTGTCAATATTCTTTTTTATCACGAAATCACCATTCTCGTCAAAATATCCTACATCTGCCAAGTATTTGTCATATTTTTCCATCACCGCATCAACCCATGATTTTACTTTTTTCACTTTTTCTGGCAAATCAATGGTAGAACCATACACCATTAACAAAGGAGACGATACAAATTTCTTCCCTTGAAAAAATGCCAAGGCAGACCCACCGACTAAAAATTTGAGTTTCCCGTGCAATTCACTCCATACTCGCTCCATGTGTCTTCTACTCGCCACTCCTGCTAACCTTCTCGTTGTTGTGCCTCCAAACAAGGATGGAAATTTTACGACCAGATATTTAAGAACATCTGTGCTCGTCTTCCATTCTCGCATCATGAGTGCGATTTCCTCCGCGATCTGCCTTCGCTTACTTAATGGATACTTAATAGGAGCATAGATTTTAGACAACTCATATACCGCCTTTGCCAGTGCTTTACCACCGACTGCATTCACACTCAACAAAGCGGATCCCATATTGTGGAAATTCATGTTAGCACCTACATTTTTTACGTAATCTCTATCGGAAAAATGTTGCACCATATCGTCAGGCGACATGTGCATGAGGTCGTGTCGTATCGCTTCATAATCAATCTTATTTATGGGGAGATGATAAGATGCTGTCCCGATTTTGCCCTTGTAGTCTAATCTAAATCTGTTCCGCAAGTCCGTTCCGGGGCTGTTGAAGTTGTAGTGAGGGACATGCCACTCTTCTCCTTCGTATACTTCCGCCAAAGAGGGATTGTCTTTTTTTTTCTGTTTGGCCATTTTATATTTCCTGTTATATAATATGGATAAAGAAAAAAGTAAAGACGAACAACAACTTGAAGAATTGGAAAAACTCGGCAAAGAGATAGACAACATCCGCATTAATCAAAACTTGGTAAATAAGTATCCTGCTGTATTTAGACAGCCAAAGAATATCTTATATCGCCTGCCACTGACGGATAAGCAACGGGAGACGATTTACAACAATATAGTAAAAGAAAAGGCTGGTTAATATATGTTGTTAATATTATTGTTTGTATTACCATTTGTGCTAAGTCGCACGGCTTGCGATTTCTACATTTTAAATAGAGACTACAACAACAAAAAAGAAAACTGCATCTACTGCATACAATCTGGATTAAATGTTAATTTTACCTGTGTGTATATTAACAATGGCAACAATGACTGCCGTTCATTTATGGATACAATCCCCCTGATATGTGCTGGAGATAATAAATGGTATATGACACATATATATGAATGTTCATTTCTTTGAAGCATTCGGGCTAGGAAGCACTATACCCACCAAAAGTGTGAGTATTCCGACATAGACATTCGCAGTTTCGCAGGGGAGGTTTCTTTCGCTTAATTTCACTAAACATAAGATCATTATTCCAATGATTATGGTCATTTGAAAGAGATATTTAATCAATCTGCTATCAGTCTTCTTATTAGTCATACAACAATTCCATTCATTTTCTATCTCGTTTTCAATTTTTTTCTCTTCTGTTTTTAGTTCCACTTCAAGGACACGGGACTTTAATTCAGGAGTTAATTCACTATCTCGGACATGTCCGAGATTATCCATATCCATAATAGGTGGGGGTCTGTGAAGTCTGGTTGTATTATTAGCCATTTTCTCTAATTTCTTGTAGTATATTCATGAGATTTTTATTTTCTTTCTCTAAATTAACTACCCTATCTCGGACATGTCCGAGATTATCTGCCATATGTTGAAAAGCACTGACTAATATTGGTATAAAACTTGTATATGTTATACCTTCAAGGCATCCTTCTCCGTCGTCTGCTTTTATTCCGCTTTCAGATACAAATTCTGGATAAATCTTTTTTACTTCGTCCGCGATAAATCCGTGTCCCTTTTTTTCTTTCTTTTCGTCTGATTTCCAATAATATGAACAACAATTTATCTTCACTAATTTCTCGCAACAATCCCCGCAGTCTAATGTTTTAATATCCGATTTTAGCCTCCTGTCCGAGGAGTTTGTCCAAGCACCATTAAGCGGAATATAATTATAACTGCCTGACGGCTCACCAGTAGTAGAGTTTGAAGTAGTCCAAGCATGAAGCAAACCAGTAGAAGAAACAATTACACCATAATTCGTATATCCTCCCGATTTAAAAAATAGTTGCGGGTCGTTAGTGGAAGCGGGTCTTTTTCGTATTAATAAATTACCGCTGGATGCTGTTGGTAAAACTAACTCTCCCGACGTATTAATATTAATCGCCTCAGTGTAAGATATATTGTTTCCAACCGCTGTTCCTGAATTATAATAAAAAGCGAGTTTTCCACCTTTTTGAATTAGAAAGTTTGAACCGCTGTGGCTTGATTTCCAGTTCGTGCCATCAAAATAAGCATCAAAACTTAAATTGACATTGTCGTGCGACCAGTTTAGTTGTTGAAAAACTGGATAGATGTCTGCTGAAGTTATTGCCTGTATGTGTGCTCCTGCGACATTACTCGCCGTCCCGTATATTTCTAAACCACCTGTTGATCCCACTCCCTTTGTTGTGTTTCCTATAATTATCGGCTTACCAGATGCTGTTGTTATTTTATCACTCGTCGTTAATGTGGTTGTTGATATACCAGCACTAGCCGTTAGTAAGCCCGTTGTGCTACTAATGTCCATCGCTACATTAAACGATACATTATTCCCCACCGTTGCTCCTGATTTGTAATAGAAAATAAGATTAGTGCTTTTTTGTATTAAAAAGTTAGATGTCGCAGAAGATGATTTCCATGCCCCTCCCGACACATAAGCATCAAAACCTAACGTAATATCATTATGAGCATAATTCCACATTTGAAAAACTGGATGAGTGTCTGTTGATACAATGGCTTGTATATGTGGTCCCGCGGGGTCGCTCGCTGTTCCATATAACTCTAATCCGCCAGTTGCTCCTACTCCTTTCGTTGTACTGCCTATGATTATTGGTTTGCCTGATGCTGTTGTTATTTTGTCGCTCGCCGTTAATGTTGTTGTAGTCATACCAGCAGTTGCCGTTAATGTTGTTCCCGTTATTGTTCCGCCACTCGTTATGTTGTTGCTGTTCATATCTAAGGCACCATAAAACCTCATACCGCCCGCATTGTTAAAACGGACAATGTCAGACGAAGCACTTTTATTATCCAAAAGTTTTGAAATATAAAGTCCCGCCCCTTTTACATCAGCCGCTACATTCGTGAATAGGTAGCCTCGTTGGTTCGCGGTTCCACTTGTAGCGGTATTTAAAGTGTATAAGAAAGACTGCCAATCTCCTGTTGTCTGTGAAAAGAATATATCTCCTCCATTTTGGTTTAATATCCTCGCCCCATTATATGTTATATTCCCGCCATTAATGATATCCACATTATTAAAATCGGCTTGGCTTAACAAATTCAGTGCCCTTACATCATTTCTACTTCCATTAAATATCTTAATTCCTGTTATTGTTTGGTCGCCTGTTAGTTTCACATTTTGTCCGTCCAATGTGTCCGCATACCCTTTTGTCGCTCCGTCCGTTGATAATGTCGGTGTTCCAAGGTTGGCTATTTTGCTACTATTACAATCTAACCCCGAAGCATTTACCCAACCGACTATCGTCCCGTCAATAATAAAACTTATTTTTTTCGCAGAAATTTCAAAGTTGTAATATGTTGCAGTTTTCATATCCAAACTAGCAATTGATATTGGCTGTGGAGTTAAAAACCACGAATGTTCCTTTTGTTGTCGTATTCGTTGAATTTCCTGTTATTTCAAGGCACTGCTAAATGTCTTAATTCCTGCTATGGTTTGGTTTCCTGTTAGTTTCACATTTTGCCCGTCTAATGTATCCACATAACTTTTGTTTGCCCCGTCCGTTGTTGCTGTTGGTGTGGCTAAGTTTGTTATTTTTCTATTGTTTAAAGATAGTGTCGTGCCTGTTGCGGTTATAATTACATTATCACCCGCATATAAATCAACATATGACCCTGTTATTTGTATCGGATAATAGACCGCGGTTGATATTTTTTGTGCCACAATCTCTCCTATATTTGTCGCCGTATCAAAGGCAATACCGATACCATCAAAAGCGGTTGGAGCAGTAGCACCCCGCACTTCTATTGTTGAAGTAAATTTTTTATTCCCTGCTATGGTTTGGTCTCCTGTTAGTTTAACGACAGAAGTATCAAGAGTAGAAACATCAACACCATCAACAAGATTAACATTTGTTATACTTTGGCTTTTCATATCAATCCCCGCACTAGCATTTATTATGTTGCTGAATGTTTTGGTTCCTGCTATAGTTTGGTCTCCTGTTAGTTTGACGACAGAAGTATCAAGGGTGGATACATCAATACCATCAACATTACCAACATTTGTAATCGCAAAACCGCCCATATTTAAACTGCCCGTCATAGCCGTTGTGCCGTCCTTTGCTAGTTTCGTATCGGTATATGCTTTTGTTGAAGCATCGCCGTCGTAGAATGGCGCGGGCAATCCGCTGATTGCTGTTGTGCTGTTAAAATTTAAAACATTATTTGTCAATGTCATTCCGCCCCCTGTTGTTGGAGCAAAAAGTATGGACGAGCCGACAAAAGATAATGGATAGCCCGTTGCTCCACCTGCCTCCGACGAATAGATAGAACCCATATTATTGTTGTAATTGAAGAATAATTTGCCTGTGTTTAATGGATTTGAGTCTTTAACACCCACATAAGTAGTAAATGTTTTGTTTCCTGTTATAGTCTGGTCTCCTGTTAGTTTAACCACAGAACTATCAAGAGCCGAAACATCAATACCATCAACAAGATTAACATTTGTTATACTTTGGCTTTTCATATCAATACCCGCACTAGCATTTATTATACTGCTGAATGTTTTAATTCCTGCTATGGTTTGGTCTCCCGTTAATTTAACCACAGCACTATCAAGAGCCGAAACATCAATACCATCAACATTACCGACATTTACTACATTAAAACCTCCCATATTCAAATCTCCAAACATCATAGTGAGGCCATCCAATCTAAGAAAAGGTGAGTTTGTATTGCGCCATTGTCCTGTGCTATAAATGAGTAGTTGGTTATTTGTGGGTGTGCCTGTTATGACTACATCCGTTAATTTATCCAATTCAAAATCGCTTATATAACTTGAAGTCAATGTAGCAAATGAAGTATTACCCAACCCGTCCGTTTTTAATATTTGATTAGCCGTGCCGTCCGCTAATGGCAAATCGTATTCATTATTAATTGACACATAACCAGTATCAGATATCAACAAAGAAGAGTTATTATTTCGCGACGATATTGTTATGTCGTCAGTCCTTGCTTGGACTGAGTTTGCTTCTATGTGGTCGCCGTATAATACTCCATCAACTTCTAAATCCTCGTCTATTATCACAGAGCCGTAATAGTGATATGCCCACGGATTGCCTAAATGGTTCATATTTAAATTCTATTATTTTATAATAAATCTTATAATATAAGATAGATATATATTTAGTCTCAAAAAAATGAATATATTTGGCCGTTCGCAAGAGCAACAATCTATTGACACAAAAACTATCGCGGTCGTGGCTACTCCGACATTAACAAGAAACATTCAAAATGCTTATGTTGGTCTTGACCTTAGGTCATGGATGACGAGTTCCACATTTACCACTCTCTGCACGGGCGGATATGGTAGCAAAACAATATCAAGTTTAGGATATGGTTATTTCATTAATGTATCATTTCGTGGTTCATTGAATTTACCCGCACCAACTGGCATTGCCACTTTTCAATTTTGGTTTCATATCACAGATGGCACGAATACATATGATTATTATACCGAAGTGCTAAATTATACAACCGCCATTGATTATAAGTCTTTTGATTGTGTGTGGCTAATCCAAAGATACGGAGTTCAAATGAATTTGATATGGCAGATGACTTGTCCAAACCCCTCGGACACTACCAACAACCGCACTATACGAATTGTAGATAATACAACAATGATGCTCTGGTAACGTATGCGACTGGCGCACCATTAACCATAGAAGTGTATTATAAATCAGCATCTGCGAGCCTGTATCTTTCAAACCTTCGTATTTCAATATTGATGTAATGCGAGACATAGCACTAACTGCCTCTTACACATGAAACCTGTCATACATATCCTTTAGTGTTGAGTTTGCCCTCGTGTTGAGATAAGACATCGCGGAAAAATGTCTTATAATCTAACTTACCATATTTAAGAGTGGGGCGTTGCTCTGGGTATGTGTCCGTATCTACTCTCGTGCCATTTCTTCATATCCTCCTGTAATATGGTGCGGTCATCCACTTTCATATACAAGAAGTTAAACGGGTCTTTGGATACTTTCAAATGTGCCGTTATTATTTCATAGCAACTATACCCGCCCTCGGGCGGATTCCGCTTTGCTTTAATCGGTGTTTTCTTCTCTTCTTTTGCTTCCGTTTCTTTTTTTGCCAGTTCTTCCCCCACGTTGGCCTTAATTTCCGTAATGCCTGTTTCTACTAAATCCGCAGTTTTGAATGGAGTGCTTTCCTCCTCTGCCATACTGCTAACTATGTTTTCCAGTGTAGTGGCCGACGGCATTTCTACTTTTACATTGTCGCCAACATTTGGTTTGTATTGTTCATAAAATGATACAATGTCGGGTTTCGTCCATTTAATGGTCGGTTTCTTAACATTGCTATCAATCTCCCATTTGGCGATCTCGTCCAAATAAACTTTGCTTTGTGCTCATACTATATAATGGATAGAAAAAAAAATACCAACTGGTATTATTGTTTATTCATCGTCGTCGTCCTGTGTGCTAAATCGCCATTCTTGGTCTCCGTAAATAGTTTCGCCATGTGTTCTGGCTT
>WBZZ01003561.1:0-5000 GCA_019918135.1 Paulinella micropora
GTTCTTAGACCTCGGTGCCGCCTACCAAGTCAATCAAGACGTCGAAGTCCTGTCACATCAACGTGTGGTACGAGCAGAGGGCCTGACAGGGTCTAGAAAACACACTGAACTTGAGCCAGACAGGCTAGTTCGATGCTAGAGCTGCGCCCCTGCCCCAACTACCTCTCCCAAAGCAGCCAGTGCTTCTTGAAGACTGCCCGCTGGGTCTGCCGGCTGTGCATCCTTGGCCTCCCAAATGGCGCCCCGGCTGCCAAGAGTTTTGCCGCTCCCCGTTGCAGGCATCGCCAGCAGTGCATGCCGCGCTCCCCAAGCTCGCAACCTGCACGCAGCGAGAGCGATGCTTGCGCTGGAGCAGAGAGCTTTCATACGAAAAGAAAGTGCTGTGCCATGCAAGGAGCTTGCGTGGTGGTGGCACGAAGCTTGCGCACAAGGGACAGAGCGACGTCAGGCAAGGAACTACGCATGGTGAGTGAGGACACGACTCTCCCATGCCGCAGGCATGTGGGAGCGAGCCAGCAGACCGTTCGCGCGCAGCTTCTGGCGATGTCGTCACCACTGCCCACAACACACGGCCTTTTCTAAACTCTTTCAAGAAAATCTTTCAGCCCCACAAACATACAAGCCAAGAATGGGAGCCTGAGTGTTGAGATGTGGCAATGCAGTACGTGCGACCGCGATGGCCTTGCGTCGCCATCAGTTGCGTTGCCGCGGCACCCACCGCTCCTCCAGCGCCTGACCATGAAGCAGCGAGCTACTCAGAGCAACATCCTATCGAATAGCTACGTGTCCAAACATTACACAAAAAGCACATTAGGTGCACATCCGCTCCTTACAGACATCTAAAGCGAGAAACTCCCCGCCGCATTCATAAGACCTTGCCCGTGTAAATCAATATGCCGGTGTGCATGAAGTCACTGGCAGGAGATATTCTGAAAATTGCGATTTGTTTTCTCCAAATTTTCATGGAGCTTTCTGTCAAATTTTTTGCTAGTTCTAAGAGTAGTCGCTCCGTAAGTGGGTACCGTGCACAAGCACCGATTTGGGACGTCCATGCGCATCTAGCATACCTGCCTACAGAATACATAGCACATTTAACAATAAGGTTTGAGCGCCCCCTTAAATGACAAAAAACAATCCAGAACCAAACAGGGCAAGCGTGTGTGTGTGTGTGTGTGTGAGAGAGAGAGAGAGAGAGAGAGAGAGAGAGAGAGAGATATTGAAGCAGGAAAGGAGGAGAGCGAGGAGGTAGGGTGATTTACTTTGTCCAGTGCATCCCAGGCGGTCATGGTGGCGAATGGAATGCAGGCGCCATCCTCATGCGACAGCAGTGAAGGCTTGCGCGCCACCTCCTGCTCGCGCGCCTTGACGTACTGGCAGTAGGTGCCTGCGGTCGCAGCAGCAGCCAGGCAGTGTGTTCGATCTGGGCGCAAGGTTGTAGCAGGGGAGATATTTATACCACTACTACTACTACTACTGCTACTACTACTACTACTACTACTACTACTACTACTACTACAATAATAATAATAATAATAATAATAATAATGATAGTGCTTCTCTGTCAATGGCTGATGCATTTCTGCACATGCGCCTCCATCGTCTCACCCGTGAGGGGAGTACGAAGAATTGACGATAAGCTCTAATGACACCCCCGCAAGGGCAGTTCCAACACTTCCAGACGGGCCGGTATGTTCAATGAAAATACTGGTCCAGACAGATCGGTATGTTCAATGAAAATACTGGTGGCACCGACGGGAATCGAACTGGCGACAGGGCCCAGATGGTAGAACTTGAAATAATAATAATAATAATAATAATAATAATAATAATAATAATAATAGTGCTTCTCTGTCAATGGCTGATGCATTTCTGCACATGCGCCTCCATCGTCTCACCCGTGAGGGGAGTACGAAGAATTGACGATAGGCTCTAATGACACCCCCGCAAGGGCAGTTCCAACACTTCCAGACGGACCGGTATGTTCAATGAAAATACTGGTCCAGACGGACCGGTATGTTCAATGAAAATACTGGTGGCACCGACGGGAATCGAACTGGCGACAGGGCCCAGATGGTAGAACTTGACCACTGGGCTATCACGGTGTCCATAATAATAATAATAATAATAATAATAATAAGAATAACTAGGGGCTGCGCCAACACCTGAAAGGATGGTTTGCGGTGCGCGGCTCCGCGCACCCCCCCCCCCACCCCTCGGGCTGGGGTTCCCGGGGGAGAGCCCCCCGGACCCCCCCCTTTCCCGTCGACTTGGTACGTTCAATTGCCGGAGGTACCAGAAGAACGCAAGTGTAAGCTGTGGCACAAAAACCTAAAATCTCTGGTTTTTGTGCCCCCCACCACCAAAACTTTTTATCTCCGCAGAGAGCGCACCGAGAGGTGTCGGGTACACCAAACATCAGCCTCAAACTCCCTCAGGTGTGCGCAAACGGCGCCTGCTGGCGCAAAAACCTCAATTTCCCGGTGTGCATGCCACCCAGCGCCACAAGTTTTATATTTTCGAAGAGAGCTCATCAAGAAGTGTCAGATACAGCAAATATCAGCCGCTAACTCCCTCTGGTGTGCGCAAACGGCGGCTGGTGGCACAAGACCTCAATTTTCTGGTTGGGTGCCACCCGCGAAAAAAAAACGGGTACGTACGATCGCCGGGCTGGGGTTCCCGGGGGGGAGGGCCCCCCGGACTCCCCCTGGCCCGTCGACAGGGTACGTTCAATTGCCGGAGGGCGCCTGGTGGCACACGACCTCAATTTGCCACCCGCGACCGAAACGGGTATGTACAATCGCCGGGCTTGGGTTTCCGGGGGAAGGGCCCCCCAGACCCCCCCTGCCCCGTCGACAGGGTACGTAGGAAATTTGGCATTCAGACACTCCCACTCCCCTAACGCAAATATTTGCGTGAATTCCAAAAAAACTATATCAGCATCAACATCGAGTCTGGGGCTAGCCACCCTGCCAATATGAGCTCCCAATTCCTGGTTCCCACAAACCATGCTTTATAGGCATGGGGGGTGCAAAAAAAAGGCCAAAGAAAAAGGAATTTTCGCATTCAGGACACTCCCCTAACGCAAATATTTGCATGAAATTCCAAAGAAATATATCAGCATCAAGATCAAGTCTGGGGCTAGCCACCCTGTCATTATAAGCTCCCAACTCCCCCTGGTTCACACAAACCATGATTTATTCCGATTGGGGTGCGAAAAAAAAACAAGGAAATTTGGCATTCAGGACACTGCCCTAACGCAAATATTTGCGTGAATTCCAAAAAAATTCATCATATCAGCATCAACATCGAGTCTGGGGCTAGGCACCCTGCAAATATGAGCTCCCAACTCCTCCTCGTTCCCACAAACCATGATTTATTCCGACAGGGGTGCCAAAATGCGGGGGTGGGGGTGGGGGGGTGGGGTACACAATTTTCATTTTCCCCCTCCCCCCAAACCAGGGGTGCCAAAATGCGGGGGTGGGGGTGGGGGTGGGGGGGTGGGGTACACAACTTTCATTTTCCCCCTCCCCCCAAACCCCCCACCCCCATCTCCAACACCTTTCAGGGATTATTATTATTATTATTATTATTATTATTATTATTATTATTATTATTATGACTAGGGGCTGCACCAACACCTGAAAGGATGGGCGGTGCGCGAATTGCGCACCCCCCCCCCCCCCCCCCCATCGGGCTGAGGTTCCCGGGGGGAGGGCCCCCCGGACCCCCCCTGGAGGCCCCCCCCCCCCCTTCCCCGTCGACTTGGTACGTTCCATTGTCGGAGGTACCAACAGAACGCAAGTGTAAGCTCTGGTGGCACAAAAACCTAAAATTTCTGGTTTTTGTGGCACCCGACACCAAACCTTTGGATCTCCGAAGAGAGCTCACCGAGAGGTGTCGGGTACAAACATCCTCCTAAAACTCCCTCTGGTGTGCGCGAAAGGCGCCTGGTGGCGCAAAACCTCAATTTTCCGGTTTTGCGCCACCCGACACCACATTTTTTATATTTTTGAAGAGAGCTCATCAAGAAGTGTCAGATACACCAAATATGAGCCGCTAACTCCCTCTGATGTGCACAAACGGCGCCTGGTGGCACAAAGACCTCAAGTTTCTGGTTTATGTGCCACCCGCGACCAAAAGGGTACGTACAACTGCCGGGTTGTGGTTCCCGGGGGGAGTGCCCCCCGGACCCCCCCTTCCCCGTCGACAGGGTACGTTCAATTGCCGGAGGCACCGGCAAGTCCCAAAAAACAAGGAATCAGGACACTCCCCTAACGCAAATATTTCCGTGAATTCCAAAAAAACTACATCAGTATCAAGATCGAGTCTGATGCTAGCCACCCTGTCGATACGAGCTCCCCAACTCCTCCTGGCACAAACCATGATTTATTCCGACGAGGGTGCAAAAAATAGGCGAAAAAAACAAGGAATTTTCGCATTCAGGATACTCCTCTAACGCAAACATTTGCGTGAATTCCAAAGAATTTGTATCAGCATCAACATCGAGTCTGGGGCTAGCCACCCTGTCATGATGAGCTCCCAACTCCTCCTGGTTCACACAAACCACAATTTATTCGCACAGGGGTGCGAAAAAAACAAGGAATTTTGGCATTCAGACACTCCCACAACGCAAATATTTGCGTGAATTCCAAAAAAATCGTATCAGCATCAACATCAATCTGGGGCTAGCCACCCTGCAAATATGAGCTCCCAACTCGTTCCCACAAACCAGTAGTAGTACTAGTAGTAGTAGTAGTAGTAGTAATAAGAGCACGGAGAAAGGGCAGGCACTGGCAAGCAGGTAAGACGAGAGGGTAAGTGGCAGAAGGCACGTGGGACCACTGCGCAAAGGATCGATGCCAACGAGTACCTCGTCACCTACCTGTGGACATGCATTCCAAATAGGCTAAGCACTCAGTGCCAGAGAGAATGGCAAGACACAGAAGGGACCTTGTAGTCCCATACATCCTGCCCCACTTCCACCACCACGCCGCTGACAC